>JAOEHY010015735.1:0-62320 GCA_025447955.1 Psilopsiagon aurifrons | reverse complement strand
TCCCTGCCCATGGCAGGGGGGTTGGAACTAGATGATCTTAAGGTCCTTTCCAACCCTAACTATTCTACGATTCTATGTGGGTAGTATTAATTCAGCTGACATAATCTAACTGGACTTCCAAAGGTCTTCTAAACATTCTTCACAGAAGATTCTTAAGCAAGCTGAGCAGTGATGGGATAAAGGGAAAAAGCCTGAATGGATAGGTAATTGGTTAAGGACAGGACACAGAGAGGAAAAGTGAATTGATAGTTTCTGCAACAGTGTTCATTCCACCCTAGGGGTTCCAGTGGGATCTGAGCTGGCACCTGGTATAGTTAATGTATTCATAAATGATTTGGGAAAGTGGGTGAGTAGGGAGTTCTGGAAGCTTGATTATGAGATAGAGTTATTCAAGACAGCAAGGGCAAGCAGTGACCAAAAAAAACTGCAGAGGAACATGAGGAGCCTGAGTGGCTGGGCAATTAAATGTCAAATTAAATTCACTGCAAATAAATGGAAAATAATGCACATGGGACAAACAATTCTAACTCCACACATTGATGATTGTTGACCATTACTGATCATTACTACATAGATGATAGAACTGGGGTTATGATAGATAATCCTACCCAAATGTCAACTTGGTGCTTAATAGTAGCCAAGAAGGCAAACCAATGTTAGAAAATATTAGGAAATAAATGAAGAACAAAACAGAGAACATCAGTGTGCTGCTACAGAAAGCCATCGCTCAACCCCATATTGAATGCTGTGTGTCAAATCGTAGAATCATAGAATAGTTAGGGTTGGAAAGGACCTTAAAATCATCTAGTTCCAACCCCCCTGCCATGGGTAGGGACACCTCCCACTAAACCATATCACCCAAGGCTCTGTCCAACCTGGCCTTGAACACCACCAGGGATTGAGCATTCACAACTTCCCTGGGCAACCCATTCCAGTGCCTCACCACCCTTACATTAAAGAATTGCTTCCTCATATCCAATCTAAACTTTCCCTGTTTAAGTTTAAACCCATTACCCCTTGTCCTATCACTACAGTCCCTAATGAAGAGTCCCTTTCTAGCATCTCTATAGGCCCCCTTCAGGTACCGGAAGGCTGCTATGAGGTCTCCATGCAGCCTTCTCTTCTCCAGTCTGAAGAGCCCCAACTTTCTCATATTATCTTCATACGGGAGGTGCTCCAGTCCTGCCTGGTACCCTTCTTTCAAAAAGGATAGAGGTAAACCAGAAAGTTTTAGTGGATAGATCATAGATCGTCAAAGCTGCAGATTAAAAAAGCAACTACAACAGGAGATGATAGCACACTTTATCCTGGAAAAAGGATGACCTGTAAGAATATGAAAAAGATATGAGAAATCATGAATGCAATGAAGAGGATGGATCTTGAGCCTTCCTACATGAGAACTAGGGAGCATCAAATGAAGATAATAAAAATCACATTCAAAACACACACAAGTGCTTCTTTGTACAATCGATGGTAGACATGAAAATCATTGCCTGATGATGCTGTAGATGCATAGACTGAAAAGGGAAACTAGACAAGAAGATCAATCATCCTTTGAGAATTACCCAAAGTACGGAGACTATATTTATTCAGAATGAACATACCTGGAGTCTGAGAGAACAGCAAGAGCAAATATCAGGCAGATATAGATGCTGAGTTAGATGGGCCTTTGGTCTTACTAGTAAAGGCTCTTACATTCTTCTAACAGATTGCTGCATCTGAGATATTCAAAATGTGGTTGACTAAGATGAGGGAGGAAAAATGAGGGAATGAATAACATGTGTTATACAATTCAGGCAAAATGGTAGGTATCCCAAACTTCGTGCCAATACAGATAAGGATAACTAGCAGCTGCAGAAGGCAATGCACACTTTGCAGGAGTAGGCCCTTTAAGAAAACTGTATAGGTTCACATATTTCTTCTTAACCCACATGAATCAAACTGTTTTCTTTGATTACTATAAGAGGACATTTCTTATACCAGAGAGATGTTTTTCCTCCTTCTACTCTCAAATGAATTATGACAGAGATCACCTTATCTAGTGATCTAGGACAATTTGCCAGGCTCTCCCATTATCTTCCAATGTAGCTGGTACCTTAAAGAAATATTTATACATTGTTCACTATAACGAAATCTGAATGATTTCAAATAATGAAGAAGAAAAGGATCTAAAATTGAAAGAAGACTGGGGAAGGGTGGGGGGTCTGTATAAAAGAGACTTAAATACATAGTTATAAGGATGGCATCACCAGACGGAGCTGTTACTTACACTCTTCTAAATTGTCCCTCTTTGCATTCAAGGGCCCTCTCTATTTTAAGACCTTATATATTGCATAATTTTGTGAAATAATTTTTGTGCGCTGTATGCTATGGCAAGCAGCAGGGGAGTTTGCTCTCTGCCCAATGTCTCAGAGCTGTTACTCTGGGAACTATTTTGCGCTTTCTTGGGGTTTCTAAATAAAGGCATTGCCTGAACCCATACTACTCTTTACTCAAAGAGACAATTACATGTAAACTGGAAAAAAAGTATCCTACACAAGGACTACATCCATGGTCTGCCACACTGATTTCACCCTGCAATGGTAAGCTCACCTGCAAGGCTCTAACATTGAATTTTGCTTTGGCAGCAAGACAAGCAGTTACAGCTGATCCACACATAACCTTATTGATTGTATCCCTCCACTCAGTCTTCCCAGAGCAGTGCTTGAGATGGGAACCTCTCTCCCATTTTTCTTGCTATAGATCTGCTTATTCCTTCTGTTATCAGTGCTCCCAATATGCATTATCTCTGTGCATTATCAGTTACAACAAAGCCAAAAATAGAAAATCTTTCCCTGTAAAATATTAAATTTAAAACCCCAGTTATCTGATCAAAAGCTCTGGCTCTTTTTCAGAGAAGAGAGCAGCCTTCAGCTTATTGCCTTTTCTTATTAACCAAGGCACCTCAGCACATTATTCAACAGACAGCAACGCTTGGTGAAACTGGCCTGGTTGCTGCCTCTGTGGATCCATGCTTGCAAGCCTGTATTTCGAGTGGGTACTCTGGCAAAAACCATCTCCTCTCTGTTAAATTCTTGTCTATACCAGACACTATCACAGAGCTTTAAATTCCACTTTCAAATTCAATTTTTAGTGCTCAAGTGGGATTTATCTGGTGCTCTGACCTGACACGAGTTTTCCACGCAAGGCTGAATTTAGCCTTGTATGCACTCCCTGCTGCAACTGCTGACTATAATAAACTGAGGAGGGCTTGTTCTAAGTATGTCTAATAGGCTACTATGTACCTTAAAATGCAGGACTTCTATGATGGCTAAAATTTCACTACATGCTCATAGCACAATAAAAATGACAAATTGTAAAGTTCACCTTTCCTTGTCAGCAGCATCTGTGCTTCTTTAGTGACTGGTATAGAAAAATACCAGAATTCTGTTTTAAGAATAAATAAAATAAGATGCCCAGATTATTTACAAGAAAGAAAAATGTCCCCTTTTCAGCCTGGCATATAATCATGCTGCCATCAGCCCTGGCTCCCTTCACTTCCATAAATTTTGAGCAGTTGGCCAACTTAAACAAATAAAATGGCATAGGGGAAGACATCTCATGGATATTAAGCTGCTTTGAGGTTCATTAGGTAGGGGAGAGATTACAAATATCCTGCTAATATTCCACTGACAGAAATATGCTTAACCTGTATTAGATTTAAGAGAAGGCAAACAGGAGCATATGAAGACATAAATATCATAGAAAATTAGATGCTGTTGATGGTTTTGCTCATGGATAAGGTTTTAATGCTTAGGAAGAGATACATAGGAAATCAAGACCTATATGTTCACAATGTTGCTAGTTTTGTATGCTTTGTTAGTTTTGTGGTTCCAGCTGCAGGTGCCTACTGGGCAGCCATAATGGAGCCCCTTAATAAAAAAATAGAAATTAAAGAGTCAGTCCTGATTGTCTTGCCCAAGTTTAATGAATAACAGGAACAATTACGTACATTGCTTCAAACTGTCTGGTCTAGATAAATTTCTGTTCAAAGCCTGAGCCGGGTAATAAAAAATATTCCCAAGATGGTCTCAATTTCATAACTACGTTAGATATAAGCAAAAAAGAAAAACGAACAAAAACCACCAACCCCAAAACACAAAATGAAGCCAAACATCTCACAGTAGTAGAATAAAGCAATGAAGAATGACAAAACCAATGAAGAAATCCACAATGTGTTTGCCTGTGCCTCACAGTAATTAATGCTTTTTGAGATATTAGATAAACTTTTCTTTGTTGCAATAGAAACAGATTTCCCAGATCTCCTATTTCGGCTCTCAAGCTCCACCTTTTCTCAGCTTTGTCTGAAATTAGCCACATTTTCTCCCACTTTAATAAACGTGGAATACAATTTGGAAATTATCTGTTTGCATCAGCACTGGCAATGAACAATAGCTCAAATTTTGAGAGTCAAGGCTTCAATAATAAGGCCTGATTTTCTTAGCAATCAGATGCATACACATGCATACACACACGCACGCACACCACATGTCTTTGTGAATAGGGCCCAAACCAGCTGCAACCTTCCAGAAATTAATTGGATTCTGGGTCATTTGCATTTTTATGTAGTTTACCAACAAAAGATGAAGATAGCAAGTTTATTAATGTGAAAAAAAAGAGAGAAAGAAAAGAGTGAGAGAGGGAGGGAAGGTGAACATTTTGGTTGAGCCACTAATCCAAATTTTAGTACAGACAATGCCTATTCACCTTACAACACTGCAGAAGATCCTCCAAGTTGGAAATTGATATGCAGGTCTAAACCGCAGGCAGCTGTTAAGGACTCCTACTGATGCCTAGGGCCTTTACAGTTCCTCATCTGGGTAGGCATTATGATTTGATAATGGCCATTTTCAGACAACACCCAAGGCAATTCAAGGATTTGCTGTTGCAACAGACACACTGAAAATAAAGTCAGTATAAATAGATTAAGAAATTGACAGAATAACAAGGCAGAAAGAATTAGAATGAATACACAAATGGTGGATGACAACCCAGTGCACCGTACTGCAGAGATGGGATAAGGATAGTAGAGCTGAAGGATTTATTTACTGCCTGTATGCCTTCAACCTGCTTCCTGCCTGTGCGGATGCCTGCTTCACTGGGAAGTGAAATCTTTATTAGAAAATTTTTTCAATCTCGCTTGCTGCCCATTGAAAAATTTCCCTTCTGCTCAACTGAAAGCTCCTGGTCTGTAGATGTCCAAGATAGCTACTGTTTTCCCAGATAGCCAAGTAGTGAGCCATGGGTAAAACTGACACCCCCATTTCACTTGGGAATAGGAAGGAAATAATGACTTCATATTCAGAGGAGAGAATGACCCCCAGCTCCTATGGGTGTTGATGTGAACAGTGTGGGTGTTGGTGGTAACCAGCACCTTGTATCAGGTGATTAATTTCCAAATTTCTTAGCAATGCTTGTACTGAGGTCTTTCTGAGGATTAGTGCATGAACAGTCCTGTGAAATCCCTTATTTGATGTCTCTTTTCTTTTTTTTTAAGCTGTATTTAGAAGGAATTTCATTTATTCACTTTGTTTGCGATTGTGCCTTCATCTCTGCCCAAACCAACTTCCAGCTCTGCTCAACCCAGACTGAAAAACCAACTCATATCTGAGCAAGCTAGCTACCAGGCTAATTCCTGAAATGCTGAATATGACTTCATGTACAGAATAACTGCAGATGGCAAACAGCTTATTGGTTGGTCTTTGTACGATAGACCCAGATCACATGCAGAGATGGAATATTGGGCAACATCCTTGGTAGGTTATTGGGTAAAGAAGGAACTAGAACTGCTATAAGAACAAAACCAAAACTCAGTGCTGAGTGGATAAGGATACAGTGAACTTTAATATTGTGTTAGTGAAGTAAGTGCTCTGTGGAACTGTCAGATCTGGTGTACAGCTCTTCTGTTGGTTCATGGAACAAAAGCTGGGTGGAAGCACGCAGGAAATCGAGGCATTTGCACTGCATATGGCTGGTCTATAGCAGCAGATGGGTGGAGACACCACATAGCAGGAAAATATCATCAACTTCAACTATGTCAGAGCTTTGGATGGCAAGATTGGTGATCAAGCAGTCACTGGAGTAAAATGTGCTGCTGGGAGGAAGGAGTAACTGCACCCACCCTGGGGCTACTTGAGCAGCAAATTGTACCCTTAACTATCCAGTCCAGCTCTACCTTTCCCTTCAAGCCCTTTCCCATCTACTTATTTTGCTAAAATCACCGAGAAGCCTTGAGATGGCTCTTTTGTTTGAATAAGGCAAATCCCGAACCCTCAGTGCAGAGTATTCAACCAACACATCTTTAGTAATCTGGGGGGAACTGGGCTCATTTTGAGTAAAATTCTTAGTTTTGCTTGACTTTATGGGAATTAAGCCAGTGCTTGAGTGCTCTGTTGAATCAGGGACAAAATTAATGCGTGGCTTGCATAAATAATAAATCTTTCATGGTTTTATACATGCCTATTATCTTGTATGGATCTTGTGTACATAAAATTGCCACCAAAATTTGAAACACAATGCAAGGAGGCAACTTCAAACTTTAATTTCCTTACCTCTTTCTTTCCTCCTGCTCCATTTTCTTTTCCCCAGAAAGGGGGCTTTATGATTTTCCTAACTTTTCTGGGGTTTGTTTTCCTAAGCCTTCTGCATAAAGTTTGACCATTTCTATATGAATGTTGATCATAGCCCCCATTTTTATCACTTCTTTCTTTTTTTTTTATTTGTTTTCCTCTTTGCTTCCTTTCTTTAGGTGTTTTTTTATCCCTTTTCCTTTGGGTCTTCTTAACCACTTTACTTTTAGTCCTCTTGCTTTGATTAATTTAAGCCACCCTTTTTCAATTTTTCTACTGAGCATCTGTCATCTCTATTCGTCCTCCTAAATCTGTCCTTCAAGGTTAGAGAGATAAAATGATAGTCACTGTGGCCAGCAAAAGGAGAAATCAGGCATCAAGAATGAAGAAAAAAAGGCTGAATGTCAAGAGAACCTTCAACCATGAGGAAGAACAAGGCAGAGTAAAAACTATAAAGAGGAGGGAGAGGAAGATTTCCATAAACACAGAAAAAGGATGGAAAATAAGGGTACTGGGGGAAAAATTACAGTGCTACTACTTTTATTTCTAAATTCAACGTTCCCTCAGTTTTGAAGGACCTGAATCTGCAAAGAGTAGAGACTTCCATTTGAACTTAAAATCAATCCTCTTAAAAAGAAATACCTTGATTACAATTAACTTTCCAGCATTTAGAAATGAGACAGGAACATGGCCAACATTATTCTGGCTAAATACACAGATATAGTGAGACACATTATGAAAAGATAAAGTATCTGAGCTCACCAAGCTCTTATTTATCTAAGTTTTGTTAACCTTAGCAGAAAGTTTGCGAATGTATTCTGATATTACTGAAAAGCCAGTAATAGTCCTATAACCAGACAACATCTTGCATGGCACAAATCACTGTATTTGTACTGCCTAGTGTCTCCATAGTTTCCTGCTTTTGAGACAGTCAAGAAATGTGAGAGTGCAAGCCTGAAATCCTGTCCTCACTGAAGTCAAAGGCACTATATCCATTTAACTTCTTTGGGGCTAAGTGCAGCTAGTTTTCAATTAAAAGGGAAGTGACTGAATACTGTTTGTGTGAATGCATCTAATTTAGATGCCTTTAAAAAAAAAACAAAGCAAACAAAACAAACACCTGAGGAGAAAATGCAGAAAGCTGATGGATACTGAAGGCCTTGGAAGGGGCTGCCCAAGGAAGTTGTGAATGCTCCATCCAAGGCAGTGTTCAAGGCCAGGCTGGACAGGGCCCTGGCCTAGTGGGAGGTGTCCCTGTTTGTTGCCGGGGGATTGGAGCTGGGTGATCTTAAGGTCCTTTCCAACCCTTACCATTCTATTAGGCCAGGAGCGATAGAGTAACTACAGGTAGAGCAAAATCATGAAAGGATGAGGACTGAAAGAGTGGAGGAAAAAGCTCATCCAGTATGACTGAAAAGTAACAGATGAGAATCAAATTGTCAGGAACTGCATATGAGTTCAAAAGGAGCATACAGTTAATGAGAACTCAGAGCCATTGTAGGCAAAGCAAAACTTAGTGCTTCCAAGTCAGCTGAACTTAGGACCATGGTAGGGAAGAGCAAGGCTCAGAATGTGTCTTTGGAAAGAAAGAAGTATGCTGTGTTTGTGCTTGGGAACTTGGCACAATATTGTTACAGGTTTTCATCTGTCCACTTTGTAGCTAGGAAACATTTTTTTTCAAGTATGAAACATATGTACTTCTTAAATACTCAGCATTTATAGCACTCATCTGTATTTCAAAGGTGCCACACCTGAAATCTGGAGACTGCCTTCTCCAGGATGAGAATGCAACATCAAGGGCAGCTATTCTCATGTGAAAAGCTGTATTTCACCTGTTAAAAATCTTGCAGCACTTCTTCAAGCAGAAATACAAATATTAGACTGCTGCTTCACTAAGCAATAAAATTCATTATTTTATTCTCTGTAGTGAGAAAGCACTAATAAAACACTAATTTCATTTCCTGAGAGGCAGCAAGAGGGAGAAGCTGTTACATCACCAAACCAAATCCTGATAGCAGAGAGCAGTATTTCATATTAATTTTCTATTGCCTTGTTAAAATTCGTTTATATTCCCAGTGGGTAGGTCTTCTGCTACTACTTCTGGGAGCATACTCCATTATTCCTAATGTCTTTGTCCCAATTTTGTCTTTGCTTTACAATAAGGTAATTTTTCTCTCTCCTTAGCATTTACATCCTATAAACATTTACAACTTGTTACATTTCATCTCAGTTACTCTTTCATTAAGTTGCCTGTACTTGACTGTTATTTTTTCTGTGCTAGTTCATCATCCTGTTCTCCTCCTCTGGATTTGCTTTAGTTTATCAGCTGCAGTCCAGCAACATGCTAAATCAAACGCATACCTAGTATTCAAGCCAGGCTACAAAAGAACTACGCACAGGGCTATTAAAACAATTCTCAGTGATGCACAGCTTTTGCACATGAAGCCTGAAATTTTGCTACGCTTCATTGAAGCTGTGTTACGTTACATACGCATGCCTAATTTTCTGCTCACTATTACCTCTTAACAATATGGAAGACACTGCTGTCAGGCTACTCAGCTGCTTATACTCTTTCTGAGCACTGTTTGAATGCTAGTAATGATGTCATTAAAAAAAAAAATCTGAAATCTGAATTGGGCTACTGTGGACTTTGGTAAGAAATTATAATTTTATTTTATTTTTAAGCTGTTGTATTATGAGAGGTCTGAATTTTAGCAAAATATTTACCTTTTTCAGCTGTTTTACTTAATGAAAACAGATTTTTGCTTTGCACAGTTTGAATAAAGCCCACTCAGATCTTCAGCTACCCTAAAAAAAGAAACAGTTCTGCTAATTAGAAAACAATTCTAATGCTCCAATGGACATGACCAATTCAAAAATGACCTGAAGTTAAAGATTAAAATCAAATTGCACATAGGCCTGATAAAGAGTTCATACAAGCACTCTCCTAGGACATCAGCAGCAGTACATTATTACTTGTAGAAGTTAAAGTTCTTACACTATGTACACATAAGATCTTCAGAACTGCAACTTACCAGGAGAAAATACTTCAGAAACAAATATGTCTAAATGACATCAAATAGAGCAGTGCTCTCCCTCTAGATACACAAGGTAGGATCTGCCTGGAACAATCTGCAAATGGGAAATATCCACTATAGTGTAATGTTAGTATTTCATTAGTATTTGTAAATCATTCCAGGGTAAAAAATGAGAAGGAGATGAGAAGGAATATTTTTTCCTTTGTGCTCTTCCTCTGCAAAAGAGGGAATGCTTTAGCACCATGGATGATTGCCTTGAGAAGATGTGACAGCAGCAAGTGTAAATGTGCCTATACTACTCCTAAATTAGTTTTCTCAACAGCATGAAGAGCAACATAAACTACTCACATCTGCTTGGGACCTGTGGTACATAGTCAGATGGCTAGTTTACATGGAAGTCTAATTCACATTACGCTGCATTTCACCACTGCAATTAAAGTTACTGTTGCTCAGGAAGCAATTAATTGCAATATAGACACTGCAAATACACAGAAAGCAAAACACGGTCCTTGATCAGTCAGCCCTTCCCTGATCCTTGGCACATCTCCTACACCAACTTCCTACCCTAAACACTAACAGTTGCAGACCAGGAGCAATGCCTTTCAGCTGTGTATTCTCCTCCTTTCAGATAAAAAACATGATACGATCAGCTTGAGACGCTGCAGATGAGAAAGTTACAGTACGATGCCAGCTAATTCCGTAGTGTTTATAAATCATTTTCAGATAATGGATGCTATGGAATTCAGATTATTATTGGCTCTTTTATTTGGTTTGAATTTGATAAAGCTAACAGTTTCACAAGCCAAGCTATCTTTTCTATACATTTAGAAACTCAGCTTGTGCATAAACTAGGCTTAAACCAAGTTCAACCCTATTAGTACTAGCAGCCCAACCTGCATTTAAATCAAAACTGCATGGAGTAGTAAGTTTTAATGCCAAAGTAATGAAAACTGTAATGAGATACACGCACGCTTCCCTATCACAACACATACACATTGTGTCCTAAGCATACTTTTACTCTGTCAAACTTCTTTGGTAGTGACAAAGCACCTTTCAGTCATTACTAGAACCACTGATTTAAGTATCAGCGTTGTCTGGATGTACTGTTCTCCTACAGTGCCTAGGATGTCCATGCAGCCATTGATTTAAGAGACAATATCACTTGCTTCCAAGTTTATGAGGCAATAAACAGCTCCCGCATATTGATGAATGTGGAGGTGTTTGCTCAGCACATTTGCAAAGCATGTTTATTACCCAAGTGCTGTGCTTTAAAAGGAAATGAAATTGCAACTATTCTCACTTTCTTCTGTTTGGGGGAAGGGATAAAAATACTGTGGTTTTTAATTTATTCTTCCACTTTCCCTCCTCCTGTGAGCTCATTAAAATGACTGACACTGCCACGGATGTTTTCTTCATCTGTGCAGTTGATGACTACAGGTATTTTCTTCTTTGGTGGCTTTGCATGAAACTACTTCAGAACAGGGTGAAATTGTCAGAATACCAGAGAGACATGACTAATATTAGCCCTTTGTGTATTATTACCCTATTATCCCCTTCCAAAGGATTGAGCCAGCTCATCAGCATAGCCACTTAGAGTTACTAACCCTATAATAATATTCATTGCTTTGTCCATAGAATAAAAGAATTAAATGTTTTTTCATCTGCAGAATTGGGATCACGTGAATGTCAGAGATTAAAAGATGAGTCTTTGGATTGTACACCTGGCAAAACACTTCTTGGAAGCTGAACTCCTTTTAAATATATGATACTGGGAAGGAAGAGACGGCAGAGGAAAAATATAAGATTGACTGCAAAGTTGCATGCCAAATGAGTTGTTATGACTGTGCCAAACAGAGAGAGCAACCAAGGAAAAATGTATTAAATTATCAAAAACACAAAACCTGATTAATAACTGCTGTAATTTCTCCTTTACTTTTTGTTCCCATAAGAAGGATATCAGGGACAACATTTTCTTACAAGAAGAAAAATGTTTCTAGCTGTTACTACAACATACACATAAGTATTTAAATCATTTTATTTAACTAGGTTGGGAATTAAAACAGAAAGACAACTGAATGAAAAGTTGGCATATAAAAATCTAAGAAGCAAACAAATATTTTCCAAAATCCTCAAGATTAATTGATCATTGAATCTTCTGGCTTGTATGAAAAAAATCTTTAATCCAAGCAGCAGCTTATCTGTTATTTTAAAAGGATGTTTGAAATTCCTAGCAGAGCAGATGATTCCTTTCTTACCCTTATAACATGAGATTAGGGAAAAAATAAAGTACTTTATAGTGCTCATTAAATTGCTTCATTGTTTGCCGCATTCTGTTCTTTTCAAATTTAAGACTCAGATATGCAAACCTGCATTCACTTGTATAAACCTTTTCATCTGAGTAGTGCCATTAAAATCAATGGGACACATTCTTAGGACAAGCCAGCATTGACAACATTATGCCAGTAGGCTGTAAAAGGTCATTCTTTTCCTTCATGTTTGAAAAATGCCTTCAGTCCAGTTGGAGATGCAAAGGTTACAACATTTAAACTAATTCTTTTATTTAAAAATAGAAAAACTTTAATTGATAATACTTAACTAGCTCTTATTACTTTACACTGTTAGAAAAAAAATATTTCTACCACACCTCTTTTAATCCATATACTTGGTGTTTCTTTCTAAGTCTTTCTCCTCCTTTCACTTGTCCCGACTTTCCATTTTGCATTGATTTTTGTCCTTCATTCTCATCTTACAGAGTGAATTTGTTAAGGAGAAGTGAAGGGAGCTTATGAGGATAACAGGCTATGCTGACACCTGTTCAGTCTTTGTGGCCTGTGCTGAGGATGATTCATTGCAAACAGGCAGACCGCAAAGAGAGACATTGCTCTTACTGTCCTCTGCCTTCCTATTATTCCTGTAAGTGAGATGGAGAATAGTAGCGTCTGTTTCATTTACAACTCAGTTGGCAAGATTTAGTTTACATCATTAGCTTGGTAATGTCAGGTTATCAGAGATTATGAATTATGGAAATTAGAGGGAACAAGTCTTCTAGTAGGTTTTGATAACCTCACTGACTGCCATTTGGGGAGTTTGTTAAGGAAGGATAGCAATGGCCATCTAAAGCCACATATTTAGATTCTGCTGCAAATTAGCCCAGCTGCCTGCAAAAATATATTCCAGAAAGTCAAGAAACTGAAATCAAATGTTTTTCCACGTTTATAATTTTAAATAATGGATGTGTGGAATTCTGAAATCGGCATTACTTACAAGAGAGGAAAAAAAAAAAAAAAAAAGAAAAAAGAAAAGAAAAAGTCCTGGTGATAATAGATAGAGCCTGTCCTTCAGCCTGGGAACTGAAGCGAAAATAAGTGTCATCATAAAATGGTTTACATTAGGTCTGGTTATCTCAAGTGTGAAACAAAAAAAAAGAGAAAACGTTTACCATGCAGGGATTTTTACATATCCTGTTCTATAACAACCGGACTACTTTTGAGAATAAGTATAGGAAAAAGGTTCAGTTGCTCAGTAAACTTTACTACATAATTTTCTCTACTGTTACTAATTTTATCTGAATCCTTCTACAGAAGCTCATAGTAGCTTTGACTAAGGTCCACAAGTGACATATTTCTTGCAGGTCTGGTTATGACAGCAATCTGCTAAAAAAAGAAGTAGGAAAAAATTGTGGCTTAAATGAAAATGAGGCATCTCTTAATTTAACGTACGTAGGGAAGAAAAGTAAATTGCAATATCTAATAGCACAGGGTTACACTGTTTAATACACCACTTTCAAACTCAGAATATAAAATAATTCACAATCAACGCAGAAAGAATCAAGCCTCATAGCACGTACTGCTAATGAAGTATAATGTATATCAAAGACATAGAATTAAATCAGCCTGTATTTTTTTTTTTTTTTAATTTTAAGAGTTGTGTCTTTTATTCGTTGTTTAGGTTGTCATTGTGGAAGAAGACAGAGTATAATTTTGGTGTCCTAGCTTTAAGCTTTCATCTTCATAAGTTTTTCTACACAGAAATGCTCAAGAGCTTTCTTGCCAAGAGATGTTTCCAAGATGACTACTGCCTCCAATTTTTCCTTCTGGTCACCCTATTTGATTTTTATTCCCCCCTCACCCCCCCCAAGCAATGGCAGCAAAGTAAAGTTGCCTCCAGGAAGGATAACAGTGGCTTTTGCCATCATGTGCTGGAGAGAATCATCAACAAGAAGTAAATGGGGATAGTGACTAGTCTTTGTTAGGAAGGAATGTTATCCACATCACATGGAGAAAAATAGGTGATGAAAATAATTTTGGGAAAAAAACCCAATCATTCTAAGTGTTTAGGCAGGTGTGAAGAACAAACAAACCAATCAAACCAAAATAAACCCCCAAAAACAACCAAAAAAAAAAAAACCCAACACCAAAAAACCCCCAGGAGATGGCAATGATTTGAGAGAGGATTCATTTTTTTATGGATCTGATGTGCCAGCCTCTGCAGGGGGAAACTTCTGGAGCATATACCAACAAATAAGACACTCTTCCTTCTATATTTTCTCTGCCAAAGATTTCAGATATGAACAATGCATTGTACTCAGTAAGCTCTAATTGTAGGGAAAATGTGGAAAGCTTGTAATACTCTGTGTGAAGATTATTAGGGGCTCCCCAAAACTCTTATGTTGAGTGACTAATTGCTAGCAGCAGAAGCATTTCTAATTATTTTTAACACAAATTATTCAGATACACTCTTTCATTGCCTGAAAATGTGTAAGTAAGCTCTGCCATTTGCGTATGCTCTTTGGTGCAAGGGACATGTTAGTGCTGGCAGTGAAAGGAAACCAAGAAACACTTCTGTTAAAACAAGAAATTAGTGATGCACTCAGGTCTGTTCTCTGATGCAGTTTTACTGTTTTACTGAAAACACATTCAACCCTGTATCTCCAAACATAGAACAAAGATAGACAATATTCACACTCACAGTTGCAAAGTTTGTCTTTCCAGTCTGTTCTGTGCCCCAGAAAGTCTTCTCCTTTCTTCTGTTCCCCAGAAAGCCAAACAAGCACCTTGTATCTCTACTTGTACTTGGAGAACTTATGGTGCACAGCCTAAACATGAATCAGGCCCCAACATGAAGCTTCCTGCTAGTGAAGGGAACTCCCACTTTTTCCAGCTGTGTCATTTGTATAAAGGAGCTTAACCAAGCCTTCCCTTTACCCAGAATTGAGGGTATTTAGCACATATTTAGCTCGAAGGGCATGGCCTAGAGATCATAGGCTTACTTGCCAGCAGCCACTGACACTTTCCAGCACAGCAATATTGTATCCAGCTATGATACCATATATGATTTCCTTTCAAAGCCCTTTTGGTCCTGCAGGGGCCCCATCAAGAAATGCATACACCAAAAATATAAATTCATAGAAAACACTGGCTCCCTACATAGATAAAATATATGTATTAAAGGAGAAAAATAAAAAGGAATTATATCAGGCCTGCTGCTTGTGTGTGATTTTCATATTTATTAGCATAACCAGATTTATCATTATTCTTATGTATCTCTTGAGAAGCATGGCTGATAATTATTTAATTTTTTAGTAGTAAAGAAAAGCACATCTCTAAGCACTTGAAGACAAGGGCAAGAGCCTAGCTTTGATATAGTACTTCAAAACCATACCCTCTGTGCAAGGACACTCTGGATAAGCTGGTGTGCATGAAAAGTATGTATACACTGGAGTACATTGGAGGCCCTGGATGCTGGATTTATTCACTCCCTTCTCCCCACAAAGACCACCACCAAACACCTCATGAAAACAGCTGCACTTTTGATGTGTTTTTGATACCATTTGTTATTTCCTGGGCAAACCTGAACTGTGGCTCACCCTCCAGAAAAAGCAGACATAGACCTATAAAAACTATCTTGCTATAAAGGACTCTATAAAACAGTATGTTTTAATTGCTTCCTGGTTTCATCAAACTGTTTTATACTCAAAGTTAACAATAGGTTGATACTTAACTTCTTTGGGATTTTTATTATTATAAAACATAAATTATCAGAAGCTATTTACTTTAGCATTTGCTTTTATGAATGGAGGCAGCATTTGTGACTGATTAAACATTTTAAAAAGCAGTTCAACTCACCCCAGTTTTTAATTAGTTGCACAAATTATCACCAAGCACAGTAAATTTATTGTAATCTCCTTTACAAAACCAAAAATACTGAGCAGGTAATAACACATTCCTATGGACTGACTGAGTATCCTGTGGGTAGGTTACCATAATACTTATTTGGGATACAGGAAGATGGGAATGAAGGAATTGCTGACCAGGATGCACTCAGCTGATCACTTGAGTTCTGAAACAGGGAGGCCCACAATTCAGGAAATGAGGATGTTTGGCTTTGTGCAGAGATAACCAGTACTTCCCCCACCCCCTACAAAATAGTTTAGGAACCAGAAATACCATCAGCTGAGCAATGACTGTCTTGCTTGGAAAAAATGCATGAAAGATTCTCCGTTGCATCATACAGGTCTAACAATGCTTTGGTGCTCAGCCAGATTAGCGAGATAATAACCTGCATTTTCTTACAGACACTGATCTGTAATATGACTACTAATAAGTATTTAAAAGGTTTGTTAACTTTGAGACTCTTCCAAACTCTGTGTCACAAAAAATTGGTATCATTCTGGAAAGATATACAGTTACTTCTGTAGTGAAGCTCCGGCACTGTTTATCTCTCAAATAAAAAAATCAATTCATGAGGTTAAAAATCAACCAAGTGAATTTTTACATTATAGATTCCTACAAGAATCAGATGAAAACTGATGTGCAAGAGAAATTAATGTTCACATGCTGCTTAAGTACAATCTACATACATTAATAGCCTCCTCCCAGCTACCACGTGGTAAAAACCCCTATGGCTGGTCTGTAAGCAGAAGATCGTCAGTGAGTAGTTTAAATACATCTAGATTTTTGAAAAGCTATTCTATATTCTTCCATGTGAAAGATAGCAACATACAAAGAAAAGCAGCACGTTACTTACAGGTTAAGTCAGCATCCAATTGATGAAATATGAGTCCCTATAATCTGAAAATTTAGCCCTTTACCTGGAGCAGTCAGAACTTTCTAAGCCACAGTAGAGGCAACACTGAATTTCTGCATCAGTACTGATCTTTTCCTATAACAAGCACTCTTCCAAGGTCATCCATTTTAAGGAAGCTGACAGATGAAGTCTGATAGATCTAGCCGTGGCAATTCAGGATGTTATTTCCAGTGTTTGTCTGGATTCATCTCTTTGTTAGGGACTACTGCAGAACGCATGGCATGCTTGCGCTTCAGCCCATCTCAGCACTGTTACTGGAAGTTTGTGCTACAGTGGCACGCTGTGAATTGAGCTGGCTGGGATGCAGGCACACACGCTATTCTGCTGCCCCTGTGATAGTGGCTACAGCCTCTGGCACAGGAGTAGGCCAGTTATACCCTCCTTGGCTAGATCTGCCTGAACTTGCCTGTTGAATTCACTAGGGTGCACTACAATTCAGATGCTTAGCTGCAACCCCTGCAGATAAGAGCTTTTGGCTGCCAAGCATTATGCAGGATCCCTGATGGGCTCGGCAGCCTATGTCAAACCCTGCGAGGTTGTAGTTACCATCACGCTGCAATCTTGTATCTGAACTGCAGGCTAAAATTACACCTCAAGAGGAGCAGCGCTGAGAGAACATAACAGAAATCTATCTAGCATGCAACACTGGCTCTTAACAGCAGATGCCTAGAGCACAATATAAGAACACAGGTGCTTTCAAAGCCAGAGGTAGCATCACAAACTCCTTTTGAAGGAATCTAGCTAATTGCTTTTGGAACTCATCTAAACTTCTGAATTCTATATGAGGAATAGATCCAAATGAAAACATTTTTTTAAAAAAGTATCTCTTCTTGTTACTTTCAACCAGCCATTTGCTAGTTCCAGCAACAGCATTTCTTGGATTGGAAAAGGCAACAATTCCTTGTCTGCTTCCCTGTGTCTCTCAAGTTTGCAGATTTGGATTGTCACCATCTTCATTGCTTCCCAGACACAACCATCCCAGTGCAGTTATTTCACACCTGGAAGTCATTCCCTAGCTTTGCTCACTCTTGCCATTGTCCTCCATATTTCCTAAGCTGATACTCAGGTAGGGGTAGCATGCTGGCACCTTTGTATTTCAGGAATCAGTGGCCCATAACACTGGCACATAGACACGAGGAATAGCCTAAATCGTGGTTAACTGCCCAGCACTGGGGATGACCACCAGTCTAGAAGCTCCATAGGATAATGTGCACATCCATCTGTGATGTGCACCTCCATACTCCCCACTCACTTGCAATCATATATCCAAAAAAGTGGGTTTGTGAATGATTTTCTGCTCCACCTCTTGGGCCTCTTACCTTTCATAAAGGGATAAAGGGCACTTGCAGAGATGGAGACTCTCAGTAACACTGCTCAAGTTAAAGTATAAATTTGTGCTGATATCAGATTCATTTATATTTAGGAAAACTCTTAAGATACAACTGCAAGTACTTATTCTGCTGTTCCACTGCTTGACCCATTCAGCTAAATTAACTAAATTAATAAGATTATTTCTACCCAACTGAACTATCAAACAGCAAAGCAAACAAAAGCAAAGCAAATAGTAAGCAAAACTTAAAAAATAAAAAATCCAGAGACATTAAGTTGGGCTCCAAGGAACTACGAGACTACATTACAGATTATTAGGTTAAAGAAATAGTAACAATGTGGGGCAAGTCTTCTAGTGAAGTAGGGATTCTGTTTTCCCATTCTTTCAACAACAGCAAGATGAAAAAGTTGTCTTTTTAAAAGAAAGCTGACTACCTGATGCCACAAGGTGCAGCTTGGGGAAAAAAAGTTATTGTAAAACCACCATGATTCCATCCAAGGTCCAAGTCATGCAGGATTTTATTTGACTTAGCACTTCCAGTTTGTGCAGTGAACACTTTCAGATTCAGCTATTTACAGTAAATTACAGTTGTTCAGTGTCATATATTAGTTCAGGTAACAGATACTCTGGATTTTATATACACGTTCCGTATAGATCATATTTCTTCTTTTCTATCTCCCTTTCCAAACAAGGAGAAAAGACTTTCTGAGGCTGGCAACATATATTCCAGGAATGACCTTCATGTTCACAGCCTCAAGAGGCAAACTGTAACTGTGGGGAATTTGCATCTAGTGAATCTTTTTTCAGAAAAAGAAAGGGGAATCTGTGCGAACTGCAAATGGATCGCTGGCAAAAAAAAAAAAAATGCGGAAACTCCCAAACAATCTCATTACTGAGCACCAAAATGAACAAATAATCACCACAAAGGAAAGACATTATAAGGAAATTTTAGCCCTCAAAGAAGGTCAGCCAGCTGCGACTACAGTTATACAGTCAAGCCAAACTTTTCTACAAAGTATTATTTAACAGTGTCCATAGTAATTCTTGATAGTAAATTAGCCGTGTCTTGTTACTAACCTAGTGAGGATTCTTTGCCATCACAGGTTGAATCAAGCCCTCACCACATTCGTAACATTACTAAACTAATAGAGATGCAGAAACTAGAAGGCAGGGCATGGTTGGCCACGAATATTCAAAATGAGTCACATCTTTTCTGCACTGGACAGAGTATATTTGCTTTGAAATAAGAACTTACCGTTACACACAAATCTGCATAGATCTCTCCCCCGTTGTGTCAGAAACTGGAAAAAGCAGTGAATCTGCACTCTGTATCATTTATGTATGGAAAAGAAATCTGGTTTCCTTATTTTCCCCCTTCCCCTGCCCCAATGCTGTGAAGAAATACGAAGTAGGCAGTATCAACCTCCATCTTTCTACAAACTTCCTCAAACACAAAAAAATGATTCTTACAAATTTATGTCTAATTATACAATAGATGATATTAACCATATTACCAGATTGTATTACTGTCTTTAAATGGTTTTTTTTTATTCTTGTCCCCAGAAAACATACTTTTTCATTGGAATTGAGGGCAAACACCTAATGCATAAAATATTTCAGAGTTTGTTATTTACAAAAGGAGAAGGGTAATTAGTAATAATAAGTCTTGGGATCAGTTTATAGTCAGTCTTTCTCAATTAAACTTATATAGTTTTCCTGAAGGAGATACTGAAATGCCTTGGATCTCAGTGGATGAAATTATTTATGTAAAAAAGCTCCATAAAATGATTCCACAGAGCAAAGCATGGGCTCTGTTTAAACAAATCTGGAAAATAGTAATGTTCAGATTTCACAGCCTGCAGTACAATAACCTTCTTGCAGACTATGTACTTAGGGTGGCCCTGTTCCTACTGCAGCTTCTGCTAGTGCTGAACTAGACTTGAAATGGGAGAGCAAAGGAAATGTATCTTGATCCTGTGTCCAGGATCTTTATGCTAGCAGGCACTTGCCTCTACATTTAGTTAGCTTCTTAGGCTGCTGACAGCCTGTCCTGGAAGAATTCACTATTTAAATATTGCCATCAGGTCTAAGTGTAAGAACACCTTTTTATTGTAGGAAAAGCAACTGTATACTGAATTAAAGCATAAAGTAACACAATAGACTATGGGCCATGCTATTCTATGTAGGGACAGTTAAACCCTTTACACCTTTGGTAAAAATGGAAGAGGTGTCTCATTCTCTCTCACCTGTGAGGTTTGTCTATCTAGCAGAATCACAGCTACACTCAGGAACATTTTCTAGAAATCCTGTTTACACAGAACCATATTGAATTATTTTGCTCATGGACGGAGCTGCTTTTCAATGCCTTACAGATTAAGCTACATTTGTGTTACTCCTCTTAAATCAGCATCCTAAAGCACTAAGTTGTTGTCTTCCTGCTCTGCAGGTGTCACACTGTCCACCAGAATACATAGGATATATTTAATAATGTGTAGTTACTAAAATATACATGCACAGTATGATCAAAGGCAACTATAGATGGAGTCTGAGTAGGGGTACTATGCTATACACCATTTTGAGGTAAACATGCCTTGATTTGCTTTCAGAAAGTTTTACAGTAACTTCTTTTTGGATATGATTGCATCATCTTTAGGCCAAACTCCAATTAAGTGTTCAAAGCACACAACCAAAATAAATTCTGTTGGCAGAAAACTCTTCTACTTATGAGACGCAGACAGGAGAACCTATAGCAGGAAAAAGCATGTAAAAATCTATATGTAAATCAGCAATTATGCTGTCACACTTATAGCTCCTAGGTTATCTGTAAAATCCCAAAACCCAGGTTGGCATCTGTGTAGGTAATATGTTTGTGTGCAAACAGTACAATGTGAAGTTTATCCCAGAGTGGCGCTTCTTTAACAGTGTCTTCATTTTCAATCCCCCCATAACCTCTTCCTTCTTTAGCAACCATTCTTTGCTTTTGCCTCTGCTTTTGGGTGCATTACTTGGAAGTTCAGATTATCTGAGAATATAGACTACTTGAAGGTAGGGTTTTTTTTTTTTTTTCAAGGAACAGAATTTTTAAAATGCCACTCATCAGAAGCACAGTATGTGGAAGAAAATACGGATAATTCACTCAATCCCTGTAGCAGTAAACTTTAAGCCTAGGAATCCACTATTCAGCTCTCTTGGTCAGGTTGTCATTTCAGATACTGCTGGGCAGCTATATGAATTTCTCTGCATGTTTACGTGGCCTATCCCCACATTCTGACAGGTTCACACCTGTAAATCTGATTAGCAGACAATGTTTGACTTGATTAGTCAAGTGCAAAGCTCAGTGAAGTCAGATATTTTGAATTCAAGATTTCCTGGAGCTCTGTTAATAGATTTGAGACCTGAGGATTGTGCAAATGAAGCATTAGGAGCCACACATTCTTACAGACAGCATTTAATTTCTTCATGCTCAGGTGGTACTGAATCAGGAACTGTTGCTAAATGACTTAGGACAGATGGTGGTTATCGTCAGAGCTTTTTTCTGGAGCTCCATCAAATGAAAAATAGCAAGTTTGTGTAATATTAACCAGCAAATTCCAGTTTCCTATTGACTACTGTCTGTGCATTTGTGATCTCTGTCTAAAGGCTGTTTTCAGATTATTCCTTCAAATTAGAAAGGATTATATTCTCCCCTCAGCCTTTTATAAGGCTGATCTATTTGCAGTCTCTAAAATCATCCTCTTGTTTTCTTACTGCTCTTCCACTCATGTGACTCCCATTTCTCCTCAAATTAATGCCAATGAAAAACCTTCTTTCTCTTCTAACACTCTGTCTCAGCAAAGCATTTGCAACATCACATTTTACAAATGCCCTGTGAAATCAGTTTGGGAGTAATGATATGCTATGTATGCTTAGAAATGCACTTATGTTTCCAAATGTCTCCTTGAGTATTATGAAGGTTAGTGAACCAAAATGATGAGTAGTCCTGTCACCATATGGAGACCAAAGACACACTTGCCTATAGATACAGACCAATCCTAGTTAGTGCAGGAAAAGTCAGGGAAGGGTTGTTATCTATTACTGACACCCAACGGATGTGCACATGGTATTTTACTATCCAGTAACTAGACATGGGTCCTTGCCCCTTGATCCTGTAGGATGTGGAATATGAGAGAAATTCACACTGCACTGAAATAATTGCAGTATTGCAAACCCTTAATACTGACCCAGTTTTCAAGAAGCAAAGCAAGATTTATTTTCATGCAGCGCACTCACATTGCAATAAGCATTTGCGAGTAAGTTCTTCTCTCTGGTACCACACCTGAATATCTGTATTGAGACTCTCAGACTATTGTCCTAAATTAGGTCAAAACACAGTACAAGAATAACAGAACATTATGACAGAGAAAAGTAACAGTGGAAGGAAAAAAAATCCCAAAAGCCAATAAATACAAAGAGAGGCTGAAAATAGCTCTGAGGTGAGGAGAGTTATTCCCCCAGAAAGACTATTTGCATTGATTTAATTTTTGACATGTTTTGGTTTCAATACTTGTAATGAACTGTACTGTTTGTTCTGAAGCCCTGTCAGAAGGCCTGAGCAAAGTCATGAATAAGCAAGAAAGGGAGAGACAAAATTTACTGTCTCCATGCTATCACTGAAGGGCAAGAATCACCTATAGGCATTAAAACATGAGCTGGATAAGCAGGGTAGGCAGGAAGCCAGAGTAGAAGTTCAGAGAGCAGAAACTGAGGTGAGAAGGGGAGACTTGGCAGGAAAATCACAGATTCAGTTTTTTAACAATCATTGACCTTGCATTAAACAGTACAGGGAAAAGCCAGCATTCCACATGAGAGAAACAGTGCTACTTTTGCATATTGGGAATGAGGCTTTGCAATATCAGGGCTGGGCCTAAGATACTAAAGGAACGAAACAAAGGGTTTGAAATACCATGACTTAGACACACTCTGTTGTTAAAGACAATGCCATCTTTGGGTGACAGACACACTCCGTGGTTAAAAAGAATGCTATCTTTGAACAACCTATGAAACTAAGTTGGTGCAAACGGGATCCGCAGTTAAACAGTAAGTTAGGGTACCACATGTATGCCAGAGAGTTATGAAAGCAAACCATAAAAGGAGATAAATAAATCAGAGGAAGGGGCATACAAAACTGAGTAAGGGGAGATATAAACAGAGGCAGGATAGTTAGCATGTAGATTATATGCGTTTGATAGGCTGTAAACCTTGGAGTACTCAACCAATGGTGAAAAAAGGAAGGGAACTTACGTGTGGGATAGGAATTATAAATCAAAATTCTGCTTTTGCTGTGTGTGCCTACTTGCTAGGACACCCATTTTTTGCAAAAAAGTTAATAAATAGCTGCTTCACTGTTGTGTCTACCTTGAGCTCCTACAAGAAAAGCTTTCATCTAGAGACAATTTCTCACACTGCAGAGATTTCACACATGGCAAAACCAACACGACCAATGTTAATCAGATTTCTTACACATATTTTTCTGCCTCTTTCTCTCCAGCCATAATAGCTCTATCATACGTCTACCCTTCCCTTCCCCAAAGGCTTGTCTCTCTCTCTCTTGCACCACTCACTCTGGAGCTCAGAGGCCTCTTTGAAATCTGTACTTATATCCAAACCAACATTTTCTTCAATATGAGAACCACTTACTAATGAAAAACAATAATTTTTGAGAAGATTAAAAAAAAAATAGAAACCTTAAAATTACAACACTGTATTTAAACTGAGAAAATTCATGGAATATCTGGCTTTCATTTGGTGCTTATGTGAATGTACAAATGAATATCAAAAGACTTTTCCCTGCACCATTAGCTTTGTTGCAAAGCAGCCATGGGGAAACTTAGCAAACACTTCAGTGAATTTGCAGTAAGATCAATGTTAGTTACACTATCATTCTGCGTAGCACAAAACTATTTCAGAATTTATTTATTGTCAAAGTACTCCCTGTATCACTCCTTCAAAATGAAGCCTGTATTTTACAAAAAGGGAGTCTCAGGGACTGACCTCCCTCTGTCACTCACTTCCACATGTTCTGTCTCCTTTTTCACACCTTTCAAGATATGTGTGAAGGCACTGTGTTGTGTAAGGGTGATACATTGGTGTCCAGTCACAAGACCAGGAAGGGAAGTGGTGTACTGCTGCTGAAGAGCACAAGTTCACATAGTACCAAAATCTCTCTCTTCTTCTGCTACTCCCTGTGCTGGGTAAGCCCCTTTGGTGGATCAAAGGACTGATATTCAGAGAAAGTGTGAGCAGTGCATGGTGTTCCATAAATGCATGTGATGTGGTGGTGTACTGAAGATGTTCCAAGTCCGAAAATGCACATCCGCTCTTCTCAGATGAAAATATGGGTCACACTCACTGCTGCTTACACTTCCCACTCCAGCTGACTCAGTGCCCCTTTCATGATTCATCTTTTTCCTCCCACAGGTGATGGGGGAACTTCTCTCACCAAGGCCTCCTTCATCTCCAAGTTACCTGGACACCTGTGTCTCCTTCAGAAAAATCCTGCCTACCCTTCTGATGAAATATGGCTGCAGGTTATGCAGTATATGCATATACAGTCTGTGGGAATGTTACACTGCACTCTCAGGAAGTGTAACTTTGGCAACCACTAGTAAATGCTTAAAAGAATTACCAGGACAGTATTTAACACAGCGTCACCTTCACATTGACTGCGTTCACTGGAAACAAAGAGGAGGGGGCAAAACCATTACTGATTTGCAAAAGGAGTGCATGGCCTTTGGTTCTGAGGATTTCTAGCTCAGGGAAGCAGGCAGTGTGAATAGTATTTAAATGTTAGCAGGGGAGGGAGGAGAAGGTTAGTAGAATAGGTGGGAGTGAATTTCTCTCTCATGATGCACCACAGTCACCAGGGCGGGCAATGCATGTCAACTGCCTCATCTGGAAGGATCGCTGAGGTTCTGCGGCTCCTGCAGCAGTTTGCATGACAGCCTGGGTCTTCTGATTCAGACAGAATCAGCCAAGCTAGTGTAACCCATTGAAACATGCAGCACGAGTTTTCCTGGCTTACACAAACAGCCCCCCAGCAGAGCCATAGGAAACAGGCAGCAACGGGCAATTTCTAGGTAGTGATGGCTTAAATCAGAGCTGTATGCAACATTTGTCAGTACAGCCAAAGTTTGTCAAGGTGGTCAATGAGGTCATTTGTCAAAGCAAAACTCTGCTGAGTTCCTAAATGCCTTGTTCTTTCAAGCAAGCTTCCCTAACCTAAGTGTGGGAATAAAAATAATGCTCTTGCCATTACAAGAATAAATTCATTAAAGGTTAGAGCAAAATCCAAAATGATTACAAAGAAGCATTTACCTCACTACAGACAGCATCTCTGTTATTTTTGCCAGCAATTTAGAAAACTAATTAAAATAATGGATTATTGTACTCAATGTTTTAAACTAATCAGTAATGCTAACATGCTATGCATTTGTGCTTTCCTATAAACACTATCTTTAAAAGCCTTCCTAAATTGACACTTTTAAACAAACAAAAAAATCTTGCTCTTTTTAATTATTTCTAATCCAATAAATAATAAAGCTCAGCTTGCTGGTATTTGCATGGGTGACAGAAAGCACAGGTCATTGGACCTGCGTAGATAAGTTTTAATAGCCCAGAGTATCTTTTTCCACTAGTTTGATCACGTTAGGCTTAGATAGCAGTGACTAGGAAGCGTTAGCATTACAGAGCAACTCAACTATTTTCTCCAGGGGAAATTTCAGGCTCTGATCCTGTGATACCGAAGTATGAAGGCAGGGTCATTGACCAGTACAGAATGCCATTAACTTAAATGGGGCTTTGCGCAGGCATCTGCCCTACTCCCAAGAATCAAGAACTTTATGATTAGAACCTAGTTCCTGAACAACAGGAGCTCACATCTCATAACCTCCCTCCTCCTCTGTGCCCCAGTCCCATTTTGTCAGGCTGCCAATGGTTTCAGAAAATTTAGGAAAAATAAGGACACATGAATTCACTTTTAATCCACAGACAGACTCTTCACTATTGTGACTGAAGTATGCTTACTGGTAAACACAGAAACTTTTATGATGAGACTCTGCTCTGGGGACAAATATATATCCCCAGGAAGTCAGGATTTTCATAAAGCTTTCTAGACACAACACATGTAATGTTTTAAAGTAGTTGACCTTCCAAATGAGTCAAGCACCTTTCAGACATCTCCAAGGGAGCTTTCCAGAGAGGAAGCCCACTAACATAACAGTCAGGCTTGAATACTTTGCCTCAGCATGTTTCTCCCAAACAATACATACATGTACACTATGCTCATAACATCTGCCTTTTCCACTTGCCTGAGAACTAAAATGCAAGTAAGGGAAGAGATCCTCAATTGAGCTATAAATTATTAATAGTTCTTCAGTGAACTGAACTTTGAAGCTTAAGAGAGCAGTGAAAGTCCAGGAAACTGAAAGATGTACAGTTTTAACTTCACACTACCCCCAAAACTCAATTAAAACATTTAAACATCTTTCTTTACTTTAACTAGAATCTTCAATGGATCAAAAGGCGCCTCTGGGGACCCAGCAAAGCATTCTGCAAGATCTGAAGAAGATTGAGGGGAGGAGGCCATGAGGGGGAACTATCCACACTTCAAAGACTTTCCTTCAATATCACTATTTCAGATGAAGATTTACAAAATGTTTATTATTTATACATTTAGTTATTTAAACAAATGTAATGCATTACTCAGATAAAAACAAAAAGACTTTGAAAACTTAATTTTTATGATGTTAAAAAAATATAAAGCCTGTTGGACTGAAAAGTTTTCCTTTGACATTCCCTTCTCTTTTTTAAGAGATTTTTTTTCTTTTTAAACCAAGACAAAAATAATGTCAAAATCTCACCTCTGCTGTGGTTCAAAGGATTTTCTCTCTTTCATTTTAGTATTATTTTGTATGTTAAGAATCTTATCAAACGAAGGCTGTGTTTGTTTGAATTTCAATGAAAAATAAGAAAAACCTAGAAGCATGCAGTCCACACTGAGAGTGCCATTTTCTACTCTTTTAACGCAGCTTCGCTAAAAAGTCCGCAAAGGTCCCAGAAACAATGACTGAAAAAAAAAAAAAACCCCACAAAAAAACACTTACCAACATAACTTTGCTGGTTCATTATGTTGCATCATTTAAAACTATGTTCAGCAAATACCTTCTAAAGCCAGTGTCTCCTGGCCATAGATGTTACCTGTAGGTGGAAGGATGGTACAAAAATGCTACGAATTTTTTTCTGCTTAAGTTTCTATGTAATACAAATATTCAGGAAGTCTTTAAAAGTTTATCACATGCTTAAATATATGCTTGAATTCTACTTACAGTTATATGACTTCATTGTATGCTTCATGCTGTCCTCAGGTGCCTTTTAAGTCAGCAACGACCTATCACAGTATTACTTTGTTCTTCACCATTTACCAGACCTCATTCTGTATCTCCAAATCATTTGTTTCTTTGGCAGCACAAACTGACTATGGGAGAAATTTCATTCAAATTAAACAGACTAACCTTTCAAAAAGCCTGCAACAAATTTAAAGGGGGGAAAAAAAAACCCAACAAAAACCATCTCTCTTTCATCCTCTACACCTTTGTGGGACAGGTCCTTTCAGGAGCAGCACAGGAAAAACTTGTATATATTCACCCTCAATTCCTTAGTTTTCCACAATTCCCTGTGCAGCCAGAGATTCTACCCAGTGACTAGCAAGTCCTCTGGGATTTCTTTCTGTTAATGGAACAGCTGATGCCGATTGAGACAGTGCTGGTTCACCACAATGTGATTCACCTGCTGGAGGCACCAAGGCTCTGGGGAGCAGCCAGGCACCTTCGCTATGTGTTATAGCCTCAGAGCAAAACAGTAGGCAGCTGTCTTGCAGGAACTTCCAGGCCAGTGTAGGAGATAGATGTATGCAAGTTTCTATGCAACTTTTGACTGTGAAGGTGAGTTCCTGCAGCCTAACTAAAAGGCAGTGGCAGATCAGAAGCTTTGTAATAGCATGTTGTATGTTTTAGCACAACTTTAGTATTATCAGAGGCTATTGATTGATTTTATGGCTATACGAATGTTGTCAGCTAGACTAAAATATATGGCAGGCCAAAACTGAGTTAATGTGCCAATAAAACAAAGAGCCTTTGCCAGCAGAGAACTGTAAAGCTCTAAATTCTCTAAGGCTGTAAGCAGGTGAAGCAAAGGTATGGCTGGTTACCTGCTGCTATGCTAACATGACTTGTACAATTTATACAGCTCATGAGAAACCTGTAGAAAAATGGAGATGCCTTGGCAATAATGTGCTTAGTTCTATTGAGAGCACTGTAATGTTCATTTGCCTTTTCTTTACTTGATATAACATTTATCATTGTTTAGGGAGCACCAATAGCAGGGTTTTTAGTAAGCTTCTCCAGCATTCTGTCCTTTATCTCTTTCTTTTATTCCCATCCCTGCTGAGAGCTAGCCAACACACTTTTTTTCTGGATGAAAATTCGCATTTTCTCAATTGGGGACTGAACTTTCACTGCACTTAAGTTTTGAAAAAATCACTGCTTTCAAATACTTTTTTTTTATTAGGGAAAACATTCTGAACAAATGAGCTGAATTTGTTTTGTTTTAATCATGTTTAATACCTTTGAAATCTTTAGTTTTGACAAAGTGATGTAAACTATTATTCTGATTAATTTCACATCTGCTTTATATTAAATATCAGTTAGTATTGTGTTATAAAGAAGTTACCTGTTCTTAGCACTGAAGCAATGTACTCTTGACAGTGTTTCAAAGTTACAAATGCCCTTGTCACCTGTGTCTTAGCAAAACAACTTCCTACCTTTATACAAGGCTTGCTTCAGAAATTGAAAATACTCTGAAATATGGGAAACTTAAAATCATAAAACTCCCACTTCAAATTATAATACTCTCAGTTACTGAAATTCCTGTACTGAGAAATCAGTGTACTTATTTTTGCTTACTGTTGCCCTGTGTAAGTTTGATTCAGCCTTCTTTTACTTCATGATGATGAAATGAGGAAGTTCTCTTAATGTGAAGGATGTGTTACCCAATTCAAAGTCCAAAGAATCCATAGCCTCAGTGGTGATGCCACATGCAAGGATGGTTTAAGTTAACATATTTAATAATGCAAGTAGCGTTGTAAGAGTTACTAGTAGCTGTCAAACCACAGACCAGCATGTGCCCTCTTGCCAACTCTCCTTCAGGTCAGAGAAAGGAAGCGTTAGGGAAAGACTCAGAGTGCTCCAAACCTTTTAATGCCTGACAAAGAGCATTATGAGACAGGCCAGTCACTACAGAGCCTTGTGGCTGGAATGAAACATCTAAGCAGAACTTTAGTGTGAGGTGTGAAGACAGATCCATGACAGTTTGTGTTCTCTCAAATTAAGTTGTTGAAGATGAAGTTCACATAGAAATCAGCCAGTCTGCTTTTTCAACTAGTCATATCAAAAAATACTGCAACAATTTGTTACTATGAAGGTAAAGGCAGAGTGGGTATTATTGCAACTGAAATTGCAAAAAAAAAAGATTGTTCAAAAAATGTGAAGATGCAGTACTATATCATGAGTTTTTAAATTTGACTTCTCTACAGTGGATAATGTTGATACTAACGCTAGTAAACACCATCGCCTGCAAACTAACGAGAAAATGAAAATGTATGCTCAGGTGATTGTTCTGCTTGCATTCTTCATAATTCACTATAGCAAAACCATTGTTTGGTCTAGAGTGCTGCACAATAAATGTTATCAGTTACTTTATCAGGCAAAGATTTTTGGAGCAGAAGATATTTTTTCAGCTTCCTATACCATTAACATGAAGGGGTGTATCTATATCACCGCTAAACTAAAGGATCTTAACAGTTACATATTACCAGGTACTTACAAACATGAGGTGAAGATTGCCATTTTTAATAGTTTAAGGATGATGAAGTGGTTCTTTTAGTGAATGACTACTACTCTCATCCTTTTCAATATGACCTAAAATAATTATTTTCTTTTTCAATTAAGACATCTGATCTTGTACATGCCTAAGTTCAATATAGTATATTAATTGCTGGGTTACTAAAGATTGACAACAACAGCTTTGGCCATAAATACAGCACTCACATAAACACATGCTAGTGAAAGAAAAAAATTATTCAAACATATACATAGGCTTTTAAACCCACCTCCCCATTTTGATTGCACCAAACATTATCACCTTAACTTCATTCTGTTCTCAGCAGGGGGAAAGATGAAAGTAAGACTGACCTTTCAGGAAATCACCAATGGTATTCAACTGACGGCATTTTACTAAAAAGATAGATAAGTGTTGCATGGTACCTGTGGATTAGGAAGTTCAGTGGTGTACCCATTGGAGCCCCTCAGCAGCATGTTGCCTACCTCAGGACGCCTGCCCCTGCTTCACCTGCAGTAGCGAGCTCACTGCTTTCCCTATGTAAATAGGCTTGGGCAGATTGCAGAAGCCTGCTAAATATTGATTCTGGTGAGGCTTTGGATTAAAGTTAATTTAAAGAGCATGTGTAAAGAGTTTTATGAATTGATTTCAAATGACAAAGTACTGAAAAAGCATTAAAGCTAAGTACCATTTCAAACAATAAATTTGGGCTTGTGGTAATTGATGTGTTTGCTGCTGGGAGGGTACGCTGGGGGGAACTGCGGCTCCCTCCAAGGCGTCCTTGATAAAGCACAGGCCTGCCCTCGAGGCGGGCTCTCCGCGTGGGACGGCGGCTCGGCCCCCCGGGTATCACCACAGTGACCCGCCGAGGGGCGCGAACGCTCTGGAGGGCGGCGGGCCCCAACGCCCGCGGCGCGGTTACTCAGAGCAGGGGGCGGGAGGGGCTTCTTGTCGGACGGGTGAGTGTGGAGGGGGAGGGCTGGAGCGGGGCCTAAAGGAGCTCTTGGGACAGACCCGTAGAGAATGAGGCCTTCCTGTCCGACCAGGAGGAATTGTGGGGGTTTCTTTCCATGTATCCTTGTCTTATCCCTCATCACTGACTGATAAATGATTAATAAATTTAAATTGGGAACAACTCCCTCCTTAAGCCTTTTCACCACGTTAAGTGCCACGGCAGAAAAATGCTGCTGATGGAGAGGAACTGTCAAATTCACACACATTGGGAGATTACCGGTTTACTTTGGAGCCTACTCAGTAATGGCACTGCTGCCTAAAGCCACACTCATGGCTTTCAGGTGCTGGGGTACATTTATGAAGGATCAATTGGTTACTGCCCAAGATGGAGTGCTAACGAGATGCCTGACTTCAGCTCTTGCAGTAGAATGCATAGCTTCACAAACAGCAGATCCAGACATTAAAACCCGAGCAAACAGAGTACAGATCAGACTGGCTTTTAGAGGAATTTAATAGCAGTTGTCTAATCTCCTTGCTGATTTATCAGGATGTTTTGTGGTGCCCTTTCAGCCTGTGTTTATTGTTCCAGTGCCACACCTTTTGCCTACCTGGGGCAAGAAGCTGTGCTGTGCTTTGGGCAGTCAGGCTGGATGCCTCGTCCATGTCAGCGCTCTCTTACACTGCATTTTGGGATGCTTTGAGAGGTAAATCAGCTGTCTCCTGGAGAGTTTGCAGCCAAACAAATCGTTGTTGTGTGGGTGAATAACTGTGTAAGTGTATGGTCGTAGCAGCTGTCAAACTCTTCTCTGTGGAAAACCAAGCAAACTGAACACCTGAATGAATTAAGTACTTAACCTCCTTTGCCTGGACTTGGTGAGAAACAGTACCACTTCCAGCAGGGCTGCTGTGTTTGCAGAGAGGTGATAACTTCTGTGAGTCACAGGCCAGCAATGGTGACCTCTTCAGGTAAGGGCACAGCTGCACCTGAAGATAAATTAAACTAATGATATTAGCTTAAAAGTGTCCTGTTTAAAAGAAGGTGTTTAATGGATATGATCTGTACCCATACGTTATAGATTAGTATATTTTCTTCCTTATGCTGTACATAAGCAACAGACTATATCTCATCCGATTGCTCAGTAGTCAATGTTTCGGTTCTTTGAGTTGCCTTTCCTAGATAAGATACGCATGTTGTGGAAGGCTGGCATGTGCTAATGCTAGGCTGGTAAGTATGCTGAGGAGCCTGAGATAGACTGGGCTTTGGCAGAACTGACATTATGGAGGTCATACTGCCATTTTCACAGGGTACAGTGGTCATTCATCTATGCGCTTTCAAACAAGCAGGTTTTGCTATTTAAAGAAAACTTTCTTTACCCAAAAGACCCTTTATAATAGAAAAGCTGAAGAAGTTGTAGTTGCTGACTGGAAAGTTTGGTTATTTATGCTTATCATCTTTTGGAAAAGTGTAGAAATGTCAAATGTATAACTCAAAGTCTTTTTCTTTTCTTTACCTCTGCCTGACATATCCCAGCCACCTCTGCCGTTAAGGCTGGGAGTCCATTGTAGTCACTTTTCCCTGCAGCGTAAGAATGTGCAGGGGATGCTGCTGTCTCAAGAACTGGTGATACTATCCAGCACAGTGAAGAAACCCCTTTAGATAATAAAGGCATCAATAATAGACAAAACCCAGGCTATTCAATTATTCACAAAAACCAGGACTCTGTATTTGGTACTAATGCTTAGGGGAAAGGAACGAAGTGACATGGGAGGCTTAGAGGGTAAATATTGGGAGAGAAAAAAATAGAACAAATGAGAAGAACAACTTCTCCTACACTACCTTTTTATGAGCCATGGCAGGGAAAGATGCATGACTGTATAAAATGGAAATATAGGGAAATACATGTTTTAGGTGGATACAGGATATCGATAACAAGTAACTTGTTTTAAGTCTGTCTTCCCTAACTCTATATAAAATGTATACTGCTAGTACCGCCGATAAAGTCTTGTGCTTAAGCATCTCTGATTAAGTATCTCTCAGTTGCTGTGATTCATTCTGTACAGAGCTTCATCTTTCATGTATATATATGTATAGACACACATATAAAAATCTTCTAAAAGGAGTCCATTGTAAGCTTCGGTGGTGGCAATGCAACCAGTGGCACATTGTTTCTTTTCAAACTCTCTTAGAAAAAAAGAGATTTAGTAATTGACTTTGCAGCTGTAATTTGACAGTAAAACACGTACTAGAGATTTAGTTATTTTCCTTCATTCCTTTCAGCTGCATATGTATACACAGAACTGCTAAGCATGGGTGTTTTAACAGTTTTTCATGTTCAATAATACTTTTTTTTTCCTTTGTTTTTCCTGGCATGATAAGATATAAAATTGCCATTTAAAAACACTCCATAGAGGAGGAAAATCAGAATGTTTGTCCTTCAGGAGTCCCTTTGCCGACCTGGATAAACATTACAGAGATACCCGAGTCATTAGGGATTTGCTCTGCTAGCTAGGCAATTTCACCCCATCACCCTTTCAATGTAAATAAGTATCCTTAATTAATGGAAATGCAATATATACTAAGAAATGACAGACCAAGTAAATTAACAAATGCAGAGTAAGATGATGTAGCTCTGTTGAAGGCATTGGACAAGGATCTTGCTTCTCCATCTCAACTAGTTTAGGCCAGTTAAAAACCAATGTGAAGTGTTTTTTACACTCTACAACAGCATTGAAATGAAATTGTTAGAATAAGTAATTGGAAGCACAAATGAAGTCATTTAGGCATGTGAATAGCTGGATTTCGTATGCAGCCCAGAACAGCTGTCTCCTGTACCCACAACTACTGACAAACACAGAAAGGAAGGCTAGACTTCCACAGCCCATTTCTGATAGTGCACAAATAAACAACTGGGGTGAATTTAACAGTAAAGACAATATTAATCCTTCCCCATTCCTGCCGCCTTGGGGATTTGAAAGGTAAATGAAATTAAGTAAAATTTGCACTTATCAGTCTGCATGTTTAGGCTCATCTTTGCCTTCCCTTCCCTTGCTCCTACTGCCTCTTAAAATCTTTTTACTTCCTTTTTCTTTATACCAACCACCAATGACATGCCAAATTCCCTTGCTTGGTTTAATTATTAATTTCTCTGTAATGGCCCAAATGTAAAGACAGAGCAATGCAGCAGGGGCACAGGATGTTTTTCTTTCATCTGTTTTCACGTTCTGCCTCTCTCCAAATGGCCATGTCTTTTCTCCCTTTCCTCCCTCAGTACTTTGCTCTCTCCTTCTTTCCGACTCAGTAATCCTTAACAAAAAAAAAATATCTTTGTGAGTGATGGAAGGAAATGAATTGGGCATGGGAAGTGTAAGATTTCATAATGAGAAAACAGAAGGGGGGAGCCCCAGAAATTTCACAAATTATCCTGAGGAAAATTAAATTTGCAGGTGGTGTGGGGCCATGGCCCAAGTCTTCATAATTCTACTCTTCTGCAAGAGTGGTACCTGCTTTTTCAGTTTACTTTTGCTTTTGTTTCTATTTTCTCCTGTCTGTCTCTACCTGTAGTTACTTCTTCATGACCCGAAAAGGAAGCTTTTTGCAGCAGAGACTGCTTTGTGGTTTGTGTGCTAGTGTGATTTCCACACATTTGATGTTACCAGGTCAATGGAGATAAAACTAGTAGTTGTCATCCCTCTCTGAACAACTCATCTCAAAATTCGAGTGTGCTCCTATTTAAAACACAGAAGGGATGGACCTCTGTGACAGTGTTGTTACAGTGTTTGGGCAATAGGTGTGTATTATTTCTTAGATACGACAGTACTACTATTTGCAGAGTAAGGAACCTACACACAGCATCTTGAGAGGGTGAATTGGCTATGTGCTACATCAGCTCTGTTCTCATATTCCAGTTCAGTTTCAAGTTAGCCTGGGCATCTGCACTATGGATGCTTACAATTCTTCCCCTTGTACAGGGGAGAACTGAGGAGATGATAGTGATTTTTTTTTCCTTTGCTACTAAGTAATATTGAACAGCAGCTTCAGCAGGAGAGTGAAGCACAACAACATGGGTTAAAACACTTCTTGAAATAAACCTACCCCCTGCAATGGCTGGATCTTTTTGAATGGAACTGTTTCTGTCATACATGACAGCTACATTCCATTCTTTATTACTGAGAGGTTTTAATATTTTTTGTAAAATAAGGGGTGTACCTTGCATTGTACTGTGAAAGTGCTTTATAGGAATCATTAATATGGAACACAAGCATATGCTTTTGCAACAGTATTCCTCTAAGTACATTTTTCTTCTGGCTGTATCCAGGCCAAAAAAGTAAGAGTTTCAGAGTAGTGATGTTTGGCACAGAGTTCACTGATTGTGGTGTAAAACAGTAAAGGATGATGAAAGAGAAACTGCAGAGGCTTTTAAGCTTGTGCATATACTTTTCTTCTGCATCCTTCCTTTTGGGTAGTTGAAAACGTGCCTGCTGTATGTTGTGTTGTTTGGTTTTTATTTAGTTGGTTTTTTTTAGAAAGGATAGTGTAAGAAATTATGTTAACAAGAAAAAAAAATCAATTTTTTCCTGCCAGAGGTGATAGGCATCTTTTAATTCTTGCAGTAATTCTAAAAGTCAGTAAGATTCAGGGACTTCATGTAGCTCATTGCTGCTCTTTCAGTCTATAAGCAATTAGTTGCTTGGGCATGCCAGACAAACAGCAAGTTATTGATATATATGTATATATTAGTCAAATGTTTGTGTTTGATTATTGCCTAAAATACATATTGGCTGCTTTCCCCTAAATAACTCCTTGCAGTTTTAGAGTTTCAAATATTGCACCTTTTTGTTGGTTCTAGCTTGAGCTTCAGCACAGAGTATCTTGTAATCACATCAGCACAAAAATGTAAATTTTTTGTTTTAACTGAAAACCAAAATACTTCTTGTAGGAACAATGGCAACAGCAGCTCAAGCTTATTAAGGATTCAGTCAGAACACACCAAGTTCACAAATCTCACAAGCAGGTTTTCTCCAAAGGTTTAAGAGAACATTGTGGGAGAAGTGAAATCATACATAAGACAACAGAGGGAACTGGTGTTCTTATGCTTCACCTTTCTTCTGATAAATGTGCTGCAATACCATCCAGTGATTTAGATCATTTACTTCTACTGTAACACCATAAAATCACACTCAGGCAGATTCTGTATTATTAACCTTTCCCTTCCACTCCTCCAGTTCCCTAGCTAGTTCTTGGTCCAACTGGAAAAGTGGCAGCAATGGTACGCACATACGGACATGATGCGGCTGACTGGCTAGCGGGGTGGGTTTTTTCCCTTCACCACATTGTTTGACCAGGCTCAGAGCAGTCCTGAGTAACATTAAAGCATTGCCTCTGACAGCTCAGAGTACTCTGTCACAGGTGTAGTTTCCCCAGAGGGCTCTGGGTCTGAATGCTGAGAAGAGAATAGATGTCCTTTTCTGCCCTTGGCAAGAAAAGGGCATTGCTCAGCAGAGGGTTTATTTAACAGCTTGATTGTATCCATGTGTAATATCAAGCAGCAAAATGTTAGTAACAAATAAGTTTAGCAGGGGATGCTACTTCCACACTGCCCAGTATTAAGCTGTCAAAATCATCCCTGAAATATGCCTCCATCTGTGATGAGAAGTTACAAGTGGGTTATAATTCACCATGTGTTTCTGAATGCAGCGATATGCCAGAGAAAGACAGGCCTCTGCAGCAGGTGATGTGGGAGTGGAGAAACTACCGAATAAGGAAAGCTAAAAGGAGAAATTACTTTCCATGGCACTAGGGAGTCACGTTTCAAACTTGGCTTATAATTGTATGTGGTCTACCTGTCTCTGAAATTATCTTACGTATGTTACAGCAATCTATATGAACAAGATGGGCAGTATGCCAAAGGGGGTTGTCATTTTCAAGTACCTCCGTATTGTTACTGGAGAGGGGAGGAGGATATGCACTAACAGTATAATTATGTGGCAATTCCAAGAAAATTGATTATTATTACCTTTTTATGATCACACTAACAAAGTCAATGATCCAAGATGAAATAGCAAAAATTAGTGCTTGAACAATACTCAGCAACAAGATATCACCAGGTGAGAATGGCTGTATCGGAAACCAGATAATTCCTGAAACTGAAATGGCCAGCTCCCACCAATTATAACGATGGATGTGCTCTATTAAAGCCTGATCCACTTTAATGGGGGACTCCAAGGATGAGAGGCCATGTAAGTATGCAATGACACATACAGTATCGAGAAGTGGGTGGGTGTTTATTCTAAATACCCACATCACTGGGGTATTTGCACCTTTAACCAACAGAGAGAATTACAGGTAGTGAATACAGATCAATTTCTTCAAGTTGGTTATTGCTTTAACAAAATCTTCTGTCATTTTTTCTAACATCCATCTTCAGTCCCCAAACACAGCATGGAGACTGGATACCTGCATAGTCAGAACTATCATTTCCCAGCCATGTCTTCCGCTTTGAGGCTCCTTGGTTTTATAAATAAGAATTAAAAACACTTCTCTGTGCTGCGAGAAGGCTTTTCTAAAAGGAGAGCAAGTTGCTGCAATACAATAGCATAATATTTGTTAAGGTTATAATAATAAAGTAGGGGAAAGAGAATAATTATTATTGCTCTTTCTTGTAACTAGTTTGCTTTCCGATATCCCACACTGCAACTAGAACATTATTCAAGAACACCCATCACAGTGCTTAACAAGATTTAATGTACATTTATTCTTAACATGTGGAACATATAAAGATTTTATACTGAATAAATGAAATTCATTAAGCCAGAGGAAAAGGAGGAATTTACATCAAGTTTTTTCTTTTTAACTACATTATCTTGAAATACAAATGCAGATTCTTGTCACTGAAAAATCTTTGAAGTTGTGTTTCTTCTTTTTTTTTCCTGTATATATATTTTTGTCTGTAGACTGGTAACCATTTTCTTAAATCAATCCATACGTAACCATTTCCACACCTTGATTTATAAAGCAAATTGTGATCGGCTGCTCTCCCGAAATAGAGCATGACTTTATACATACAGAAACTTGTACATTACCCTCAGTTGTTGGTTTTCTGTGTTGGGTTTTTTCTTTTTTCTTTTTTTTTTTTTAATTATTTTTTGGAGATATGGCCCAAATGAAAGAAAAAGTAATCCTACCATCACTTTGTAGATACCACATCATGAAAAAGAAACTAAAAACTTTGTACTAAAAAAAAATGAGGGTATGTTTAATGTACAACTTCTATATACATCACGGCCCTTAGGCAATAAAAAAATATTTTAAAAAATGATTAAAGGAATTGTGAAGAACTGTCGTTGTGGAAGGTCAAAAAAACAGATGTAGACAAGACAGTTCTGGTGAGGAAGCAATTGATGTTTATCATCAGGTTTTGCTGAAAAATCTTTTAACTTGACTTTTGTTTTGTTTTGCTCCTAGCCTAATGTAACCATTTCTCCTGAGGAGAAACCAGTATCGCTTTGCGTTCTGACTACTGACTGATGCCCTCCTTGATCCCCTACACCTACATCACTAGAATCTTCTATTGCACAGAGCTTTGGGTGATGGTATACAAGTTTTTTTTTATTTTTTCCTTATTTGAAAAAATAAAACACACAGGAACTTGGTATGTTGGTTATTTTTCACCTTTTTGTTTCAAAGTGGTGAGATTTTTTTTCCATCATACAATGGTTTGCCATAACATTTTCTTTAAAAAGTCACTAGTTCGCTTCCCAAAAAATATGCAATACAAACATGGAAAAGAACATTGAAAGGATAATCTATGGAAAAAAAAAGTGTGACCTTTGAATGTACTAGACAGCAACTTTGGTTAAAAAAAATAAAAAGATGTACTTATACACATAGACAGCAAATATTAATTTCATAACTGTTCAAATTAATAATTTCTTTAATTCCCAATTGGTAAATAGTGAATGGGGCAGAGGAGCAAAGATTCTTTTTTTTTTCCTTCCTACGTCGGATAAACAAGAACAGAAAACAGCCAGTTATATGTGACCCTCTAATCTCCACTCACACATGCTTGGCTTCTCACTTATGTCATAACTGCCCAATCTGAAAAAGTACATCACAGATGACAGATGCAACCAGAGAGTTCAGGACAGCAGATATTGAGATATCCAGCAAACGACCCTCGTGCAAAAGGAACTCTGAGCGGTTCTCGTCCACTCTAGCCATAGCCAGCAAGGCCTTGGCTGCCCTGCACATCATGTCTACGCTAGGTGGCTCCAGAGGTGGAGGCTGCATGTGCATGAGGTTATGCTGGCTCTGCTGGTACTGGGCCATAGTGACCCCATCCTCCAGGAAGCTTATCAAGTTTCCGATGCTTCCCTTCTGCACAGCTATTGCCCTTGCTGCTAATGTGTCCCCCTGGGCAAGGTTCGATAAGAGCGCCATGGACATTTCTCGGCAGACCGGGTTTTTGCGGTCCCCAACGTACCTAACTAAAGTAGCGTAGAGTTTCTCCTGACGACTGAATGGGGGGGTGGCCAAGATAAGGTCCACATTATTGTCCTGGATACTGAGCTTACACAGGGTCTCCAGCACAAGTCTCTGAGGCGAAAGAACTGAGTTGGGCCCCACGGTTGGAAAAGGATCCTGTGCCTCTGCAGACGGGCACACCATCCAGTGCAGCAAGCCATCCAAAATTGGCAAACAGATGCTTTCTGTGTAAGCAGACAAGTCTAGCTGCCCAGAAATGTTGGCTAATGTGACCAATGTATTATCCCTCAAGACCTCGAGGCAGTCCCACCACCACTCATCCTTGCTGCAGGCCACCCCTTTGTCCTCCTCTTCCTCTTTCTCGTAAGTCTGCGGTGCTCGCTTTCTTTCTGGATGCTCATGGTGAAGAAGGATCAACTTTCCTAGGATCAGCACCAAGCCTGGATGTTTGGACATTTCGGTGTCATTGCCAGGCACAAAAGACAAGCTACGGACGATATTTGACACACAGATGCAGCGTTTGGCCAAGGAGTCTTGCCAGTGAGTTATGGTGCATAGAGGAGTCTCATCCCGGCTCCTTGGCTCATCCTCTAGCAGTTTAATATTCCGGTGGCTTTTGGCTTGATGGATCCCAAAAGGAAATTTACTGCTTTCTGTTTGGGAACCAGAGTTTGAGTCTTCAGGCAGTGCTCCTGGCCGAGCTGAGAGGACATCATCAATGGTTGCTGTTATACTTTTTTCTTGCTGTTCCTCAGATTCACCTTTCCCCTCTAGGTCCTTCTTTTTGCTTGGAGAGTTCAAGGGAGGAGGGGCTTTCCTGCGCGGAGGAATCTCCATCTTGCTTTCAAAGTGAGTCTGGATATGCTCAGTTGTGTCCCCACCACCAAGCTGCCAGTGGAGAAGTCCACTATCAAATTCCTGAACACGTCCAAGTTTGTCAGATCGGTCAACAACAAATAGATTATTTTTCTTTACAATCTTTATTGGCAGCTTGTCAAATTTACTGGCTTGTTTTGGCCTCTCACTTGGATCAGCAATGGCACCAGGAGTGGAAAAAACAATGCTCTTTTCTTCCCCTTCTACCTTTTCATCCTCCCCTTCCTCCTCATCTTCATCAAAATAGTCAATACATTCGTCGTTCTCCTCTTTTCCAGTATCCTCTGCCAAGGACTGGCTATCATCCTTCTTGGCTGCTTTGTGATCAAGTGCTTTGTGTCCTGGATCTCCCACTTCGTATTCCATAAGGATTCCAAAAATGTCAATCAGGCATTTTCTAAAATATTCTACTAAAAGCTCAAGAAATCCAGACAACTGAGGGGAGAAGAAAGAACATAAGAATCAGATAAAAAGACATTTTATTAGGAACACTGATGCATACACCTGCGAATTTTTCCAGACTCCAACTGCTGTGGACTTGTGGCTAGGTCCTGCATGGCAGAAGTTAATCAAAGGAAGAATTCTTCTAGCGTCTGTCCAAATAGTATGTCGTGTCTAACTATCATGGCTCCATTTGCTTGAACTGTTACAGGTATGAGAAGTGCAGAATTTGTCTCCTTTAAGCTACAGTAGGCATCTATCCTAGCTGTTCTATCTTCTTGGAAGTGGCTGCCGTTTTTCATGTTCTGCACAGAGTGCTGAACTTTCTAACTGGTTTTTCTGACTTGTACTTTTATTAGATGCCTGAAGTTTACAATTCTTCCTCTCCTCCCTTGTATCTCAGCCTCTAAAACCAGCTGTCCTGTAGGAATCTGCAGTTCAGGGTCTAGGTACCAGTGTCCTAGATTAACACCCCATCTCTATTGGAATAATTCCATTTTTGCCTGGCAACACTTAAAAATTGTTACTGAAGCCCGGTGCTTTAAGTCACCCGTCAGAAAGTCTTCATTTAGGTTCAATCCTTTTAGTTAATTTGTAATCACTTTCTTATGGAAAGGCAGCGATTGGACATGGTATTAATTTACCCTCAGTGGCTTTATTATTAAAAGTTCTTTGCTGTCATGGTGCATTCAGCCTAATGTCTGGCTTTTATTGTGGTGGTGGTGTTTAAAATCGTGGGCTAGCAGGTTTTCAGCAAAATGGATCCTTTTGTCTGTCCTGTATTCTCTTATGACTGCCAAACCCTCAAAGAATTAAAAACAAACTGGTGCCTATGAACTGCAGGAATAATCAGTCATCATCCAGAGTCCTGACTACCACTGGAAATAGACTCCAAGGTAAAAGTAACAAAAAAACTGTATTTTAAATATGTCTGGTATTCTGTGCAACTTGCACAGGGTGCATTAATGCAGTTTCTAACAGATTGCAGAGGAGGTTCACCTCACTTCACTTCAAACACCTGCAACAGTTAGACACCAAACCTAATTGTCTAGATTCCTTTTATAATCAATGGTCTTTTACAGGCCATTTCTAGGGTATGATTCATCTGACCTATTTTAGATCTCTACTTCAGGGTGAGATGAATCATGCTATAGATATCCCTAGTTCTAAAGTTAGGCGGGATGAAATATACCATTTGTGTCTGTATTTAAAAAAAGGTCATTATATTTAAAAAAAGATGAGTTACACTATTAGTAACCAACGAATGAATGGAGCAGGGAAACTGAATATTTAATTTGTACAAATTTTAGATGATGTGCAGTATCAGCATGCCATCTATTACTACCACCTAACACGCCAATGACTAGAGCAGGGCTGAAAAATGCTGGGAGGTAGTGAGGCAAAGCACACACTGTTAAATCCTGTGTTACTTGTATCCTGTGGAAGGACAGTGGATTTTAGTCTTTATATTGCCCATCTGATATTTCTGGGCAAATTAATTTACTGGAAGAAGAAACCAAACAGAAAATAAGCAGTTCAAAAAAATCCCACAGTCTAGTATGGAACTTCTGAATAAGGCAAGTAGTCACGAAAAGACACCTTCAAATCCATTTTAAGTAGTTTTGCAAAGCCCATTATGGAAACCCAAGATTACTAACATACTACTGTTTTCTGGGATTGTCTTTGTACTATCATGAGAGTGAATTTACACATTAGTCTTCTGTCAGTGCTAAAATTCCTACATTCCTACATGCTCCTTTCTACAAGAGATACTCTTCTTTCAGGCTCATTATTTCCCCTATTTGACCTAAAGCTATCTCTTGTTGCTGTTACCAATCATAAAAAAAAAAATTAATATATTCAATTTCATGTTAGTTATAATAAATTTTAAAGGACTCCTGCATTTTTGTAGGTATCTTATTTCAGTTTTCCTTCCTTGGAAAGCTGTGAAGCAAACTGCTTTGCCACCTACCTGAGAGAGGTTGAAAGTAGCAACAGTGCTGTCATCATACAGAAGAATATTAATAGTGTCTAGCGCCCAGGTACTTTCAGCCAAAAGACCAGATTTAAGAGACATCATCACTCTCCAGGCCTCAGGAGTTACTGGAAGAAAGGAGAAGTAAAACAGTGCATCCCCGAAGACATTAATGAGTTCTGAAAGATTAAAATGTGACATTCTGAGGATGCAGAATTTAAATGAAATAGTTACTCAAACACCAGTTAAGACCTGCTTTCACCACTTCGTCCTGTTCAGCTTTTCTGTAACTGCTGCTCAGCCTTCATACTGGAGCATGACAGGCCATTCTTCCTGACTTTGCTAAAGCCAAAATAATCGTGCAAACTTAGAGAAACTGACTAAACCAAATAATTGGTACATAAAGGCTGAATACTCTGTTATGAGTGCGGGAACTTGGAAGTTTGAGAACTTGCATGTATGAAATGTAACAGGAACTCGGAAAGATACTTGGGAAAGAATGTGGAGAAACAAACATGACAAATAATAAGGAATGAATAACTGAGCCACTAAATGGAGGCACAGACTACAACTACACAGCAGAACAGCATGAGCTTCCATGGAACACAAACACAGAAAGCTTTGCTCAGCTAAATTTTGTACTGGTGATTTAACAGACATTTTGAAGGACGTTTCAACACATACCATTTGGAAATGTGAGGCAAACTTCATTTTTAATGCATTTCTGGAGACCTCAGGTCTCTATTTAAAATACTGCTTTCATTTCACGTCAGATTGTCTGGGATGAGTTTTACCTATCATCCTCCCCAGTGCATACGTTATTACATTTCTACTGAAGACAATCGCATTATAGTTACTAAAAATAACTATTCGTCAAAAGAAAATGCAAAATCAAAACTGAAGTCCCTTTCTCTCAACTTGTTTCGGCATTTGGCTTTTATTTTCATTCTTACCAATATCTTTTGAGGTAATCTTTCGTCTTGGTTTTAAGACTGGTTGGGATGCTTCTACAGAGCCTGGAGGGAAGGTAATTTCTCGCCTAATTGGTGGTGGCTGGGGTGGAGGTCCTGTGACCTGTGACACTGGAACTGTGGGTATAACCTTTTGCATCTTCATGGAGGGCAGAAAAGGAGACTTGCTTGGAGACATACGGTTTTCTAAAGAGCGCTGGAAGGATGCTGGACTTGGAGCTCTAGAGATGTGGTTTGGCATAGAGGGTGGTGTCTGGTAGGATGACTGAGGAGGTCTAGTGATAGGCTGCATGGAGGCTGAGGATGACATATAAGAAGGCTGACGTTGGTTGACATGAGAAGGCCACTGACTCTCGTGATTTATCCTCTGGTCAGGTACCATCATATCATCAGTGCGATTCATCCCTGGATACGGTGGGGCCTGTGCAGGGCCTCCTGGACCTTGCCTATTCTGGTAAGGATAAGGCATATCATTTCGTGTTGGCCACATGTTCTGCTGAGGACCTTCACTGGAGGATGATGACTGCATGGGGCCACCAATCATCTGGGGAGGTATTCCATGCTGCTGCATTTGTCCTGGGCCCTGCATCCTCTCCCTGTTATATGGATATGGGTACTGTCCCTGCATGGGCCTCCTGTCAGGTCCTGTGTAAGCGTTGCTGTACTGGTTATACATTTCCTGTTGCTGGTTGCCATACTGCATGTTATACATATCCCCTTCATGGCGTTTGGCTGGAGGCCCATACATGCCATCCATGTGTCGCTTGTAGTTCTGGAACAAAAAATGAAGTAATGCGGAGAGAAGATGTGTCACTTTTACTCCATTCACAATACAGATATATTGGCTGAGAGCTCACTTAAAAAGCTGAAGGTGCTTAGTCTGTGCTAGGGGTTCATGCTGATTCCAGAGCCAGGCATACAATTGCTATGGTTAGGCTTGATCCAGTGGTTTCTTTTTAAGTCTCTGTTTAGCTGTGCTTATAACTTAATACTAAAAAGAAACTTATCTTTGGGCTAAATTTTCTTATGCTTGCTCTCATTTCCTCCCTTTTCCTTCTCTTTCCTTTCCTTTCCGACAGGTTAAATTCCACTGGTCATTTCAGACATGCATGACAAGGCAATGGTTCTCACCAACTAAAACATTTTCACTTCTTTTTTATGCTTGGTCTACTAAGAAAAAAAAATCTTAAAAAAATTCAAAAACCACTTAGTGAAGCTTTTCGAGAGACAAGCATTGAATAAACTCTTAAAATAGTAAGATATGCTGCAAGCATGCATGGCTGAAATGCTGGATCTTAGGACAGGGCACAGGCTACACACAGTAAATTCATTAATAGGAGAAAACATTCTGTTGCGTTTGCTACTCTGTGTAATTCCCAGGAACAGGGTCCTGTTTGGGCATCCCTCTTCCCAAATCATCCTAATCACATTTAATTTACTGTGTGATTATTACAGCAAATGGTCACATCCAAATGCTCTGCTCCAGTTTGTGCAGGTTCTTACCCTGCTGATCAGTAATGAATTAAGCAATGTAATTAACAGCTGCCACCTATGGTCTATTCCCTCCTTGTTTCTCACCCTCTCAAGTGGGGAATGTTGTGTGAAGTGAGCTGGTTTTAAATCATGCAATCTGTATGTATTTATGTTTAAGATGGCAGAACCAAAAAAGATGTTGCAGTTTGTGGGGAAGGTGGTAAGGTTTGCAGTGGTCCTTCATTCCTGTGGGAGTTTGTTCCACAGTTCAAACCACGCTGAGTGCTCTGAAGCAAAAAATGTGAATTAAATGGGTGATTCTTGAATATATGATCTATGGCAAATTCAAAGTTACAGCTCCCCTGGAAACTGTAGCTCAGTCACACTGCACAATGTATACTAATGTGCTGGAGTTAAGATCAGATAAAATTCTGTATGTATTCAATATGGGTCAGTTAAAACAGCTCTGGGATTCATAAACTCATCTTCCAACTTTGGTGCACATAAAACCACTACTCTATTGCATGAAGGTATTTTTTTCTTTAAACTAACTTGCTATAGAGCTGTCTGGCTATCTGAGAAATACCTATTTTCAGCCTTAGGTAAACTACTTGCTGTAGTATATTCCACCCTTGGGCCCAATTTATACATTAAAAACTGAGTTGGCAGTTGCCACACCTAAAAAGATGGTGTTTGTTTTGCCACAGTGACTCAGTGCTTAAAGGAGACACTAGGAATGAAGCATGTGCCTTTTTAAAAGCAGTTCAGTGCTTCTGTATATGTAGTGGCAACACGCCTAGTAGTACCCAAGGCTGAGGACAGCGATACACTTGAACTCCCCCTTCTGTGTAAAGGTTTGGCAAGAGGCTGGGGCTGCACATTGTGTCTGTCTCTCTCCACTGGGGATGTAGAATTCTGAGACCTCACAGAAGACAAAAAAACACCAACACTGGAAACCTGCTGCCTAATAGCACTTGAGGTATGAGCATGTGGTACAGGAATTGAAAAACCTGTCTCAAAGTGCTTCATTAGCCCCAGGAGTGAGGGAGTGCTTCAAGCACCTTCATCCCAGATCATTCCCTAGCCTTCAGGTTGTAGATGAAGATTTGAAAGGGCCTTTTTTCCACATTCTTGCTGTACTACTATAAACTGAAATTTAGGAAATTAAAAATAACCTAGTGGGAACCTATCCTCCAACTGAATGAAGAAGTGGAATCCTCTGGGAGTGGGAGGGAAAGGCTGAGGCCAGTCAGGATCTTTGCCCTTAATTCTTCACTGCTTTATTTGCATTAATGCATTCTGCATTCTAGAGTCATTGTACAAGGCATATAAACAGCATTAAGGACAGGGCCAAATATATTTTTACAAAGTCTAGCTGTCTCCTTGCTTAAATGAACATGTAGTTAATATATTCCCTGCATATGTTAGCATGGAATATTGCAAACTGCTGTTACAGATCTTTGCAATTCCCCCATTAAATCACCCAGACTGCCAGCATATGACCACCATAAAGAACAACAAAACAGTTTTTTGATTATGCTATCTTAGAGATGTTATGAACCAAAGACCTAAGTAAGAAATTCTGAAATTGGAATTTATATACATTTCCAGTGCAGTGCAAACTAAGATCTCCTCTTTTACTGGTGCTCCTTCCCTCACCCCCTAAATTTCCTAGTAAAACTCTATCCCAAACTGACTATCTGAAATTGGTTGAAAACATGCTTACATTTAAATTTTTATATTGTAAGGAAATGCTTTCTATTTTGGAATTTAATTTCTATTTATTGTATGACTAGAAATAAATTAATAACATGCAAGATCAAACTCTGATCCTGTTGAAGTCAGTGTAGTTTTGCTATTGACCGCTAAGATGGGGTTCAGCCTGCAAGGTAGTAATGTTACACCTCACAAAAAAACCCTATTAATTAGTAAGTTTTTTATTTTCAAAGTTACTCCATGGTTAGGGTGACTGGAATGCACAAATGATTAAACTATTTTTAATATTAACAATGCTCTCTCTCGTGTTTGTACCACATTATTACTAGAGACACCGTGTGGAGAAAGTGCTGTCTGATCTGTATTAAAGACAGGTATCTCAGATCACCTACCACAGCACTGTAAATACTTGAGAGTACTGCACATTTTAACTTGTTCCAGTTTTCTGTTGGGTTCACTTGGCTGTGTGATATTAGGTTAAGACCCTTCAACCTGCCAGCCAAGCAGCTTTCCTGTTTGTTTCTAGAATTGGGGAAGCATCACTTTACTATCCTACGAATTAGACTTTCCCAGTCGTCTGGTTAGTAACTTGGGATTATCACTTGATACACATCCAAAGCCACAGAACATCTGTTAAAATTTACACTCTTCCACTGTAGTGAACATATTTTTCTCTAGTTGCACATACACTGCTTGTCTATATGGGCTGTGATTTGGACCAGAGCTACAGTGCTCCTCTGTGTTAAGACATGTATTGTATAGGCAAATATCTGAATGTACACAGAATTTTGGTGTGACATTTATTAAACAAATGTTACAAACATAGCTGTTTTCCCCTCTCCTACCTGCTGCTGTGGATACATTCCAGGTTGATGTCCTCCATATGGTGGCTGTCCTGAGGGAGGTCCTTGTCCTGGATACTGTTGCCCATATGGCTCATGCCTAAAATGAAGCATTCAAATCAACACTTAGATCTGCCGGAATTTCCAAGACACCAGGAAAAGCAAAGTGCTCTGATGATCTTGCACCTTGAAAGTATTTGCCATTTGGAACCAAGGTGAAGGTACAGTGAGGTATGGTACGGAGCCTGATGTAATAAGCTCTGCTGGAGCTGTTTGTGGAAGAGAGGAGATAAAACAGATAGGAGCTCCTATCTGTTCCTTTAGGAGCAGTGAAGATGCAGGATATTTAGAGGCAGCAGTCATGAATGGGAAAAGGGTATGGTGGGCAAAGAGGTAAGACAGGCTGCTGCAGCACTGGGAACGCATCTTAGGTGGAAAAATATCAATATCGTATGTGCAGCTCAAAGACTACAAGTCAAAATTCTTGTGTTTTAACAAGAATTACCAAGCAAGTCACCAAGCAAGCTACTTTCTGGATTATTTAAGAATATAATCAATAGTTAACTTTTGATTTAAGTGAAATTGTAATTTTAGTCTGATGCTAGTGACAGAAAACGAGTACAAATTTGACTTCAATATGTAACATTTAAATACATCATTACTGAAAAAAAACAGTACTTTTAATTTTGCTGATGTTCATGTTATTTTTAATTAAAGCCACATAATGAAGCACACAAAAGAGCTGCGTTGGACTTGGAAACTTACCTGTGGCACGTAAGACCTCTGAGGAGCAGTACAGTGCAACTGCAATATTTTTAGCACATCTGAATGAAATTTAGGTTGCTGAAATGAAGTACTTGGAAAGTATTAAGACTGATAAATAGCAGTTGTACTGCACACCACAACGTCAGTAATTCCTCTCTCTACACTCACTACCAGTGAGAACACATCTATAATTTGAGTATAATTATGGAAGCAATGTATCAGGAGTGTCACAGAAACAGAGGACTGGAGAGCCTGACATGTTAAAAGAACTAATGGGACCTAGTTTTTCCAAAAGTATAGAAGACTCACATTTTTTGGAAGCTGACCAGCGTGAAAGCAATAGCTGTTCAGTATCTCCTAAACTATGATGAGGATGGAGAGAAATTACCTAATGCCAGTTAAAAATCCAATACAACTGATGGGAATTGTCTACAGTTGTCCAAGATGGTACATGCAATGATATAAAACTAAGAAAGTTACATGTATGTCATACATAAGAAACACTTCCACAAGGCAGGTGAAGTTGTGGAAACTTCGGAACTGGTGTCATTTAATGATGCCCTGGAGAACTTGGGCCTATAAAATATGTTCTAGTTCAGTGTTGGCAGGGAGATAGACGACTAACTCCTTATCTAATATCTGATTCTACGACTACAGAAAGTCAACAGATTCATCCATGTCTCTGCCACTCCAAGAAACTGAACCAGTGCTAAAACCATAAATAAGACCAGGCAAAACGCACCAAGAGGCCACATATTCTGTCTATGTGCTCTCACAGACGCTGGTAACACCGGTTGGCTGGTTATCGTAGATACTACAGAGAAATCTGTGCTCACCCTTGCTGGCCAGGGTACCAATTAGGAGAGTACATGCTTGGGTCACTGAAGGCACCATATTGGCGGACCACCAGGTGGTCCCGTAACGCCTTCAGGACCCAGCCCATGATCTGACCTAAAAAATGACAAAGGAAACCTCATTCTGTAAACACTTACTCTCCAAAACTGCCAACAAAATGAGACATGCCCCTTAAAGAAAGCATTCTCTTGACTTATCACCTTCCACTGGAACCCTTACTCTCATTGACACCCCAGCAAACGTGACCTGTTGAACAATGTGATTATACTTGCGTTACTATACTCACCTACTGACAAACTGCTGACTGAAAACTACTCCACTGTTAAGACTTAGAGACACACACTGCACCACTTTGGCTATGTTCAGGAAACAAGAAGTAAAACTAAAGTACACAGTCTAATGAAAGTAAAGTAGGAATACAGCCAGAGCTTCAAAACCTACTGGAATACTTCATGTAATCCAAACACTGCCAACCCATTCTGCTTGCTGTATCAGTGCTTAGATATCGGTGATTTTACCTTATTTTTTTTTTTACCTCAAAGACTTTCCTGGGATAAACAAAAGAGGGACAAATTTATTTTCTGTACTTCACTGAAAGACAAACCTATGAGGGTCCTGACAGACACACTGCAAGGCTGGTGACTTACAGCTTAGACAATAGACTCCAGACTCTCCAAAGGGAATTCACTAAGAGATCACAAACCAGACAATTAGGCTGTGCGTTTTGGTTTTCATAAAATGCTCACCAACAGCTGGTTAGGTGAAAACATGAAGTTAGAAGACTAACTCAAGTTCCAGTTTATGCCATCACAGCCCAGCCTAGCCACCAGCTCAAGGCAGCTGTCAAACACACCCACATGCAGATCTGCTGCAGCTTGAGTGATTTCTGAGGTCTGACAATTCTTCCTTATTACTTCCTGTGAACAGTCAGACTTGGTCATTACTGGTTTGACTCCCAGTGATTTAGCAAGATGCTGTAGGAAATGTAAGCTGCTATGTTCTCTGCAAGGTGTAATGGGAAAATAAGGAGAAAGAAGATCATTTCTGCTAATGGGTTTTGCTTTTTCCTGTAGATTGACTCACCTCCTGTCATAGCCACTTCCATAAGAGAACTGCTGTCGCTGGCTCATGCTCATGTTGGACATGGCTCCAGATGGACTCTGGTTATACATATCTTGTATTCCACTGTTAGGCATTTGTCCAGGGGTCATGAAAGGCTCATTGCTTCCAGGCACTGCGACAGTAAGGGAAATTAAATATATTATTCTGGGTGCTTGAAGATATCTTTCTCTTAAATGATGTATTTTAAAATAATGTTCAGATCCATAACACTGCCAAAGAGAATTAGCTGGTATCTGACAAGCTCTTCAGGATCTGATGAAAACACATGACGCAGCACCACTACCAACATGATGGTTATAATAGTAAGGAGCTGCAAGCGAGGAAAATAATCTCATCCTATGGAACTGAGCTCATCAGGCACAAGGCATCTTCTTCGCTGTGGTCTTCACAGCTGAAGATCAACTTGCTCTTGTTCTTTTCACCCCAAACAATGCTAAATATGAATGAAACCACAAACCTTACAAAACAGACTAAAGCAAATCTCCTTGTCTGGATTACAAAGCTGTCAAAATCAGTCTCTTTTTTTCCCATAAAGCCCGCACACACACATGTATACCATAATTTAATCATGGAAAACATACTGCATCCTGATGTAGCTCATTGAACAGGATAGGCATATTCTATGGGTCTAAGAAAAGGCACACTGACAACTATTATCAGACATAAATCCCCAAGCAAATACAGGAAGAGACTCTATCCTTTAGACCCTCATAGTAGATACAGAACAGCGACATTTCTATTTCGATAGGATAAAGGTATGACAAAGTGCAATAAACCCACTTAATCTTACATGGATATAAAACCTGAAGTGAATTGAAGGCAGAGAGGTTTTTCCCTTCCTCCAACTGTGTTATGCTAGTATCCACAGTCCAGGTGAAAGAATTTAAAGGGAAGCTTTAGAAAATATTCATGTCAGGTTAACTATCTCTTTTAAAGCATCTCCGCACTTTATCACATATATTTCTTTCCCTGATTTCTGGACCTCCTCTTCCCATTCCTCCCTTTTGCTCCCTTTCATTTTCCACTTTCTTAATTTCATCTCCTCCATCTGCTCTTCTCTTTGCAACATTGTGAACCCTGCTTGTGTTCTTTCCACCCACTTTCCTATATGAGAAGCATGCAAGATTGATTCATTTTAAGCACGTTTTAAAATATCCATCTGTAGGTTAAGTGGCCAAAAGGACAAGAGTCGGGTTTGACAATGATTTTAATTTTTGCTTTCTAAAAACAAACGTTGAGTGTGTTCATTACCTTTTGTCAGGGCCTGTTCAAGTGAGAAAAAAGTTAGCTTTGCTATTCTGAGACAGAGAGCATTAGGAGACTGGCTCAGTTCCACACATTGAATTCCAAGTTCAGTCCTACTACAACCAGGCATGTTCCTTGACCACTTCATATTCCAACACTGAAGTCCAGCATCAGATTTGCAGGCTGGCTAACCACCTTCAAGAAACCTATGGTGTTACACAAAACCTAACCTTATGACTTTGTGTCATTTCCTGAAATGTATTCCTACAAGCATTTTTAGGATTCTGTTAAGTCTAAAATAAAGAGTGTGACTCTAAGAGGGAAAAATATGACCAGAGCAGAATGAAACACAATTGTACTACACCTCTCTTTTTGCTACAAGCATACCATTTTACCAATGGCAAAATCAGTAAAGTAAAAAAAGCTCATTTTGACGACTGGAACATCTTGATTACATAGAAGTAGGGAAGAATACTTAAGCTCCCATAAAGAAAATACCTTTTCTCATTCCACCGAAAGGATCTTTATTCGGCTCATATGGCATCCTTCCCATCATATCTGGCATGTTTATTCCCTGCTGGTATGGTGCATTTGGTGTCATGGAGTTTCGCTTTGGGAATGCTGAATCACTTACATCAGAAAAGGGATCATGCACACTAACTGCGCTGTTTCTAGCAGATGAAAAAAAGGAGGCATTAACATCATCATCTTCTATTCGTAACAATTGTGAAAACAGACTGGACTATTATAGGCCTAGCGCATGAGGCTGTGGCAGTGATCAGTGCACGATGCATCTGAGGAAGATGCAAAATACTTTCACACTAGACAATCATTAAAAAGATCTTCCCATTTTTTTCCCCAGGCTTATCTGGCTACTTACCTTGAAGAACCCCTAAAGGGTTTTAATCTAATTCAGCTGTGTGTGCTCCTGTTACTCAGAGAAAAGTCCAAATATTTCTGAAATTTCACTAAGCTGTTTTGCTGGTTTTTAAATAGTGGAAGAAAACTCAATCTGAATTAAAGATTACTAAAAAAGGTTTTTGTTACCCTTTTTGAAGCATCACAGATGGAGAAAAAAGGAACCTAAGTATGTTTGGAGTGACTGTACATAGTTCAGAGCTCGGCTACACTCCTGCTGAAGTCAACAAGAACTTTTTTTGTTGGACTTCAATGGGATACATATCCTTAATGAATGGTGGGAAGGCTTCACTTCAGATTGAGTCTTCTCTGTGACTTACAGGACATGGAACTGAAAGGGATCTTTTAGTCCATCCAGCTGAATCCTCTGCTATCTCATCAGCTGTTATTATATATGCTTTCCATAATTTGAATTTAAGTAACACCCTAAAACCGCATTAGTCCTTCCTGAGCATAAATGTCTGTATACCAGAGGAGTGCAGGGTAAACAAGGAAAGGAAGGCTGTGATTCTAAGCCAGTGTTGCTGGGTTCCACCTTCCTTTGCATTCTTCTTATATTCACGTGCACCCCTTTGCACTGATGCTTGTCTGATCCTTCTCCAGTATTCAGAAAGCTAATGCAGCTCCTAATGCTTCCTCCCCTTCCCTCCCTCCCTTTTAAGACTCTGACTAGTTCTCCACAGCATCAGATGAGTGTCCTAACAGTTGGGAAAGACTAGCTTGAACTGTTGTACGACTGCAGCCCAATGGAAAATGAGACAAAGGTCTTCTCATACCTGCCACCCTGCATAGGTGTCATCTGTCCATGAGGTGTTGATGCTGGTGTTGGGGGCTTCAAATCGCCTGGCACTTCAGTCATGGAATTACTACCAGTAGACTGTGGAGTCTGTGGGCCTTGCAAGGAACCAGAATTTGCTGGAAAATTAAAGAAACAGGAAATATTAAAAGGTAGCAGCCAAACTGCTGTGGAAACAATAACCATAAAGTAGAGAAACTGGTTCTTTCACCCGTAAGTATGCTTATAATGTGCACCTCAGTACTTTAAAACTCCCCCAAAATCCTCTGATACCAGAATATGCTATGCAGTAATAGTCATCATCTTTCCTTGAACCATGAATTTAATCTGCTGCCTGAAGCAACATGAACAGAAATCACCTACATGAAAGATCATTTAAATCAGAGGTCAGAGATACAAAGTTAACTGTCTATAGTTTACAACAGAGTAAATGAAGGTTGTTCTTTGGCACAGCTTCTTCATATAATCACTATGACAACACACACATTTATAGGGCAAATTTCATCCAGAAGCTTTTCCTCACAAATTTAAACTGCTATAATAATATAAATTCATCATTTACTGCTAAAGGCAGACATCGCCATGGTGAAACACGGCAAATGGATTAGTGGCACACAGCAACCCCATGCCATATTTGAGACAGCATGGCAAAAGATTGTATTTAAGAAAAAGCAAAAGGCAATCTGGGATAAAAAGAAAGTGACCACTGAAAGCAGAATTTGGGCAGGAGGCTACAGCTGGCACTCCTAATGAAACTGTAAAAATAGCAACGGACATCTGTAGTTAAGGTCATTGTAGAGCATATTTCACAGGACCAGGTCAATACTGCAAAGCATCTATTTCATCTTCAAAAATTTCTATGGTGAGATCTCAGAGTACCTGCACTATTGTCCTCCTTCAGCATGGTAAATAGCTCTATTCTTGGTATGACAAGCATAGAAAAGCTCATACTGTTTTATTCCAATGAGACTTGGCAGTAGTAAGGGCACTAGATGATACATCATATAAACTAATGACAAAATAAATCCAGACCAGTTTTTTAAAGTAGACACTGAAGTCACCATTTTCATATAACTAGTGAGGAGAAATCCTCCCAACCCGGAAGACCTGATGTAGCAGTTTTCTTATTTAGAGGGTGGTTAAGTGGGAAGCAGTAACAACGTTTAAACCTTGGATCTGACTCCCCTTGTTGCAGAAATTCTACCTGGGGAGAACTTGTAAGATTCAAATCTTTAGATGCAACTGGGGAAAAAAAATTACCAACAGAAAAAAATTACACATCTAATACGCTTAGAAAGACATGGCTTTGGCTTGGGAGGTCCTTCTCTTTCATGAATTGTCATGTAGGCATTTTATAGTGCCTGATTATCTACATGCAACAACCAGTTAACAAAACTTTATAAATTACTGTTAGAGGGAAAATTGGAACAAGCAGTATGGTCTTTTCTTCTGTATGTGAAAGAGAGAGTAGTTTATAATTGACTCAGAATCCTAGAACACTCATCATCTTGACAGGCATAGCTTTTTTTTAACTGAAGAACACCTTCTTTGTATGTGTTTCATTTATATCTGTAACACATGTAACACATGTTCCACCACCTGGAAATCAGTCTCTGTAGCAAGTACATATGTAAAATCCACACTGTGTGGACCACATTGTTCGTGTCCTCAGCTCTCCAAGGCATTTTTGGAATATTCTCACATGGTAATGACATTCAAAGAAAGTTTAAGAAAAGCTCTCTGACTTCATTAATACAGTAACAATTGCAACAACTAATGCTACAGTGACTGAAGGCTTTAGTGATAAAATAAACCAAATCCATAAAGAAGTGAAATCATGTTCACATAAAGTGAACTCTTTGTATATATAACCCCTGCATGAGCCACGATCATTCTCCTGCCCTTGAGCTTTAAACATGATTCTAGATTACTTCTAAAAACCTTGAGAACATTTCTGAGTTAAGCCATATGTTGTCACATACCATCTTGTTAGATTAGACCCATGTAAGTAAACATCTCAGTGTACCCATATGTAAAATATGATACCACCTAACCCTGTGTATTTCTCTTATGGTGGGCTATTAAGCATCAATTAACTTCTTTCCTATCCTACCTGTGCTGGGTGGTGATTGTAGGTTGTGGTGGTTGCAGGTTATGGTGATTATGGCTATTTTTCACCTGCATCTTTCTAAATGACTAAGCCAGATGTGAAAATGGAAGGCAAATGCTACCATGAGAAATGCAATTTCTGGTACTGCTACCACTGAGTCAGGGAGACTTATACAGGATAAGGACTGCAAGTGTGTCAACCTCTGGACTGGGACATCAGCTACCAAGAAGGGCCCAAATGTGAATATGCCCTACAAAAAAAATGCCACACATTTAACAGACTAGTGAATAGTTCACCTTTATTTCAGAAATAACATAAATGTAGACAGCACATTCCTTGACAGAGAATAAGATAAGTGTGTACGCTTAATGGTGACTGTCAGCAAAGCAGATAGAATCTTTAAACCAACTTAACTTTCTCTTCTGGGATGTGATTTTCAGTACCTTTGCCAAGCTTCATTCAATGCCCCTCAAGCTAATTTTATTTTCACAATTTTGAGCTGTAAGTAGCCATTTTTTTTTTCTAAAAATATGCCTTTAAAATGTCTAGTCCTCTTCTGTTGTCCCCAGAAGAGAAACAGTTTTCTGTGAGTCTTCCAAGCCACGTAAGTATCTGGTCACCTTTTTCACACACAGCACCAGTGGACCCTTCAGTGTCTGAAGAAGAGACTTGGTGGTAAACGCTCGAAATGTGCCTGTTACAGGGAAAGTGCTCTTGCTGTTCCAGTGTTTATTTTGATTTGGTTAAATAAATGTGAAATAATACCTGTTTCTATGTACAGATTATTAACTTGCTATAAGTTTACTGCTTGGCTCTCTGAAGATCCTGTTTCTACCTATTTCAGGCTGCGGGTGCATGGACTTCCACAGTAATTCAGCTCCTGGGTTGATCTGGGCAGTCTTCAATGTGGAGCTGAGCATGAGAACCTATAGCCAGGAAGCTACCCTGCACAAGCTGCCATGGTTACAACTGAAGGGAGGCTGGTAAGCAACAGCAGGGTAATTGGGTTTGTTATGTTGTGATTTTTTTGGAAGTCCAGTTCCTCTTCTGTAGAATGAGAATCACTAATTTCCCTCTCAGGGGAGTATTGCAGAGGCTGATTAATGCTTGTTAAAGCTCTCAAATACATCTGTAGCAAAGACAAGAAAAACTAAGGAGTAAACTCAAATCTCTGTGTCTGGTTGAAAACAGTGGCACAAGTGAGGACAACAGAGAATACTGAATAGTCCCTCATTCACTGAGCACTGTTTACTCCATGCACTGAATGACACAAACATTTCATGGAAAAATTTTCAATGTGACTGTGTAATTAAGAGTGTATTGAACTGTATATGCACAAGGAAATATAATTAAGGTTGCAAAGATTGTATCTCACTTTTGGCATTTCCTATCTTTTCAGCACTTGACTTTGCATCAAAGCAATACACTTCAAACAGTTTTTGGGTAAGAGCAAGAGCACACAGGTACTTGCATGCACACACATTAAATGCAAACTAGCTAAGTTTTCTCATGCATACGTTTTACACATATTGCCATTAGCAATGTTTTCTAGTTAAAGAATATGAAAACAACCCTATTCTCTGCAGAAAGTACCATATGCCTTTTTTCATATTTTACCTTAAATTTTACATTTGCTAAGCTGCTCACTGAAATTTCTACATCTATCCTTGTGGGGTTTTTATGACGGTACATGTTTAATTTTGATTGTGGACATCCTGAAATAGAAATGTTAGCTTTAGAAGTGCTTCATAAGCTTCAGTATTAAACAAAGAACTAAGAAATAAGACAAACAATGTTCTTTCAGAACAGGTAATCTCTGCTTACATGATTCTGCAGATGATTTGGGGATGCCCAGGAAAAAACCTGTGTATACACAGCTACTGAATTCTTCATCCCACATCCACATCTAAGCAATACCTGTCTTTCAAGTGTCATAGCAGATTTGTAAGAATATGTTTTAACAACAGAAAATCCATCCAAAATGAAATAAGATGAACATCTTTGCCTGTGAGAAGGTGGGGTCCTACAAACTCTTCCACAGTTCACTCACTGGCATGTATTATTTTCAGCAACAGGAAATTCTAGCACCTGCATGGCTTCTTTCCTGCACAGCCTGCACGCAAAGCCTACTCTTCCTGAAAGTACTGCTTTCAGGAAAGACACTTTATTTACCAGAACAGAATATGCAGTTTAAAAGAAAAAAAAAGTCTTTCTCTTGGCAGCATTTTTTTTCCCTTCAGGAAAAAAAAAAAAAAAAAAGAAATGAAGAATGCAGGCTCTTAAAAACTCCATTAATATGAGGCCTGACGTGCTCTCTAGGATATCCCTACCTTTTGCCAGAAGCTACAAATGTATACTCTAAAGTAAACAATTGAAAGGTTACTGAAGGTTAAGTACATTCACATACTTCAGAGTGAACAGCCAGCCACCACGCTGAGAAGATAATTTACACAGCATGAACCCAGTGCCCCAGTTAGGCTGGGTTGGGGGCTGCTTGCTGGCAGGGACCCCCTGGGTGGGCACGGATGCAGGGAAGGGGGCACCTCTCTCTGACCCCCCTTCCACGCTTCCCAACCCCTTGCCCATCCATCTTCCATGGGGATTCCCTGGCTGGCCTCATGACACGCTCCATGACATCACCTGCCTGCTAATAATAGCACTTCAGTCAGCCACCCGCCAGCAAAGACGATGGGTTTGGTTACAGATGCACTCACTGAATGGCTGTGTCGTGTGGTGCTGTGTTGTGTCCCCCCCACCACTCCCCTCCCTAAGTCTTGTTTCTGTGCTGCCAAGGAAACGCAGGGAACACACGTTCTTGGCATGCTCCTGCCCCCTCTTTCAAACGCAGGCACACAATTTTCCAGGTTTCCTGTAATGAAATCTCCACTGACATCAGGGCCAGCTGCTGGGTGTTACTCAGGAGCATCCTCAGCTGTACCACTGTGGCCATTCTGTTCATTCAGTACAGGATAAACACTCAGCCTGTAATTTTTACAGTCATGCATACATAACCACATACTGCAGCTGAGAATCTACAGTGCCACAGCACAGCAATGGAAAATAACCAATGCTCTTTTGAAATTTGTTCTCTGGCACCCATTAGTGCTTAGTGTAATGCCCCAAGAATTCCTTTCGGTTTAGAACTTGCCACATAATTTGTGCATATTTTAGTCAGAACTATCAAACACGCATGACAGGAAGAGCATTTTGTCTTTGCACCCGCTTCTGGAAAGCACTGAGGTCCTAGAAAGATCTTATGAAGATCTACAATGCCTCTCTCTCTTTAAGGGGTTTTCTGTGCTTCAAAAGAGCAGTCAACAGTTGACATGGACCTTGCCACTGACCCAATAATCAGGACATAAGGCCAACAACAGGCATCCTCTAATAGCTAGCCTGTCACCAGGCATCTGCTGCTGGTCTTCACTGCTGACAGCATTACCGGATCCAGACAGATTTAAGCTACAATACAGAGGCCTCAGCCTACCACAACACATCTCCAACTTGCACAGCCTTGGAGCAGTGCAAACTACCCTGAAACACATTCAGGTGCTCACCTTGCCCTGGCAGCTCTACAAAAGAACACACCACTGCCTTGCCATCCCATACATTTGACTTACACATCACACCCTTTCCCCGACTGGCTTCTTCTACAGCAGTCTCCTTGATAGTTGACCTGCATTTCCTAGTACTGCTACAACTACACTCTAAAGGTCTTCTGTAAGGCAGTCATACAACCACCCCTTGGACGTGAGACATCTCGAACAACTTGCTTCCAAACTGTCTAAACTGATCTTCAGCCTGCTTCCACCTTGATAACATCTACCCGGGAACTACATCTACATAGCAACTACATTCTTCTCTGTACTAAGGCAGCAATGTGTTCTTATGAGCAATTGAAATATTTTGTTTTAGAAGTTTTCTGAATATCAAGTGATTTTTAAACTCTCAAGACTTTAACTTCATAGCATCAGCTGGTTAGAATAGGACAAAATACAACACCCTCCCCTCTGAGACAAGTCCCTCTGCTTTTTTATCAGCATTAACTTCAGCCCTAATACTGTAACTAGTTCTCCCTGAATGGATTTGGCTTCAAAGTGGCTCTGCCTCCATTGAGCTAACTGCACAACAGAGGCTAATGGTTAAAGCAAGGACCTTTGGAGGCTACTGTTTCTTGCTGTATTGGGCTCCTGTTCCCTCTGAATGCCAGAGTAACAGATTAACTAAAGTACATCTACAACTCTACTTCTTTTGTGCAGTTAAAATGTTAATGTTGGTATATACTAAAGGAAAAGGAGCAAGAAAAAAGCTGATTATTAAAGTGAACAGGCTTGTACTCTTTGCAGCATCTATACCTCAGCGGGATTTCATGTACTAAAGCTGATACACACTGAGAAAGCCTTTCTCCATACAGAAGCGCAGTCCCATTCAGTGACACGAGCTCTTTTCTTGCCAACAAAACAAATCTTGAGATCTTTGCTTGCTTCCCCCTCTTCTAGTCTCTATGTCCTGCTGTGTTTTTATTTTAGAAAAATAGTTTCAGTTCTCCTTGTAGACAGCTTGCTTGAATGTTATGATAAATTTAAACTTGGACTTTGCCATTTTCATCTGTAGTGTCAGGATGCAGAAGAAGCCTGTAGAAGTGGTATGTGCAATAATTTTATTCGTTTGTTTCAGGTTTATATATTTAAATAATGATTCTTCACCTCCAAATTCAGCTAATTTATGGTGATCATCCCTGAAGCAATTACTGAGAGCAGTGTTGGACAGACAGGGGCAAGGGAGGAGAGAGTAAAGCAACATACCCTTTCATATTTAGTATTGCCGTTTAATTTTAGGAACAGCTGAATTTCCTCTTCGACCTCCTTAACAAGTCTAACAGTGTCAGCTCCCCTTATCAGCCTTCTCAGGAGGTGACAGGCATGTCCAACATCTTTCATTTTTTGAGTAGTGCACATTCAGGACACTTAGGCTTGTTTCAGACAGATAAATATTTGGACTATAGGCTTCACTTCTAATATCAAGTGTTTTTCTGCATCTTCTAAACTTGCACAGCAAAGTAACCTCGTTATGTTCTCTATTAAATAATCGGTGCTAGGGTACCTGATAACCCTTGGTGTTAACAAGGTGGGGGAAATACTTAGGTTATTAAACAGCCGTACCTAGGAAGATTTTAACTAAACACTTCCTTGAATCCTTACACTGAATACATCAGGCTGAAAAAGATTTAAACCTTATCGCTGTTCTCATTTTCTGTACTGACAAAGCACTATCTTAAGGAGTGATCTTGCAAAGGCTAGGACTGTATTATGTGATTATAAAGGTTTCTGCAATTTTCTAGTACCCACAATAGGATATTGGAGCCAGACAGCCAGCAAACTGCCTGCAGAGCTTGCTGGTCCCTGACTTGCCACTTTCTATTTTCAGCCAGTGAACTGCACTAGCAGAAATTAAGTTATTTAATACTTTCCTAAAACTGCCTTCTAAAACTTACTGCAGGGAACTGCTGTAAACATTTCAGGAATTATATTCTCTCTGCAGTAACAGAAGGTGGTCTGTGTAATATTGTGAAGGTAGTTCTCAAATTTTGTCAACTTATTTTGTTGGTCAGAAAAGCCTAATAGCCAGCAAAACAAAGCAATTTTTTTCCTCTTCCATGGGTAGTCCAGAAGGCAACATCATAGACTAGTACTATGCCTGTCTTGCCTTGAGTATCAGTCACGACTATCAAACCTTTAGAAACCTAAGTTAAGTTTAGAAAGAAAACAGTGTGGTTTCAAACATCACACTGCACATGCATAAAGAACAGCCAAAATAAAGCAATTTCAGTTCAGACTTTTCAGATGACAAGATAAAGACAGTGATGCTAATGACTCATCTGACATACAGGATTAACAACAAAAGAGCAGAGAGCGTGCCTCCCAACTACGAGGTCTGGCATTGGGGATACACCACACTACTCTCTCCACCTGCCACACATCCAACATGAGCTGTATCAGAGCAATCATATATGAGACCCACTCATCATCAGTCCATCACCTGCCATTCTGACTCTAACTGAAGTTTTAATGATCAACAGTTGTGTTGAATATGCAGTTCCTGTCATAGCAAAGGAAGTGCAAGTACCTAAACCTGATCTTTATAGGCAAATGGATGATCCACTTAATACTGACTGCCTCCCGCCTTACAGCACAGGCCCATGCAGAATCTTATTCCTTCTACTGTGCCAGTGTAACTGAATATTAAGGGTACGCTGGTCTTTATATGTTAGAGCGAGCAATGACAAACCAGATACACGACTGCGGATGGTCCTTCAGAATTAAATCTGACTTGACTCAAGAGCTAGCTCTAAGTTAGAAAACAAGATGCTAACAACCTACTTATCCTTGTTGTTTGTCCAGCATTAGCAAGACATGCTTCTAAATATATAAACTGCAACCTAGCACCTTCTGCATTCAAAAACTGGTTGCGTAAGAGGCTGCAGTGTTTTGGACTTACCAGGAGATGGCGGCTGAATCTTAGGTTGTTTTTTAGTATCTCCAGTGCTGAAGACTTCTGGAGGGGGCTCCTCCCCTCGCTCAATCTTGCACTCGAAGGCAAACAGGTACTGAATGTATTGTTTTTTCAGGGAGCTGGCTGCGCTGCTCGAAGTGCCAACGTTCAAGGTGGTTGCCAGCTCACGCCACTTCTTGTTTTTATTAACCTAGCAAAATAAATGTCAGGATCGTTGGATTGCAGCAAAGTGGTTTGTTTAAGCCAGGAGACCCAAAAGGGTGGGGGGAAGAGGCA
>JAOEHY010015734.1:0-28064 GCA_025447955.1 Psilopsiagon aurifrons | reverse complement strand
TGAGGACACCAGAACTGCACACAATACTCCAAGTGAGGTCTCACGAGAGCAGAGCAGAGGAGCAGGATCACCTCCCTTGACCTGCTGGTCACACTCCTTTTGATGCAGTCCAGGATACAGTTGGCTTTCTGCACTACGAGAGCACACTGAAGCCAGCTCATGCTCGTTTTCTCATCTACCAACACCCCCAAGTCCTTCTCTGCAGGGCTGCTCTGAATCTCTTGGCTGGCCCTTGTGCCCATGCTTCCACCCAGCTATCTGCTGTAGGCACACACAGAGGTGGTTTTCTGTTGCAGCCCTGACACATTCCTGATCTATTTGCTCTGATTTGCAGAAAAAATGGCTTTTGTTGGCTTCAAAGGCAGCTTCCGCCCGGTATGGGTGAAGCTGGTCACTAATGAGGACTCGGCTAAAATCTATCAAGCACTGCCAATTCCTGTGGTGAAGAAAATGAAATTATGAGGACACACGGCTCTGCCTTCTGGCTGCCAGCACTGCCCCGTGGGACAGACTACTGACTGCTCACCGCAGGCACCTCGCCAGCCTGCTCCAGAGGTGCAGCATTTTGTTGTTGTTGCTGTTCAAAATGAAACCTTACTGTAGCTAGAGTGGCCACACGTGACAGACAAACCTTCCTCTGTGATCAGTGTATGTTCTATGATTACCAGCTCCTTGCCGGTTGACTTGCTCATAGATGCAGGATTGACTCTTGTGTTACTAAGCAAGGTTTGACCTGGTTTACAAGGTACTGGTTTTATCAGCACCCCTGTGACAGATTAATTTATGTGCTGCCTCTCGAAAGCGGAGTTCTAGGTCTGAAGGCCATCAAGGATTGTTGCTTTTGCCAGCCTCTAAATTGTCCAAACACTTTTTTTCCCTAGTGTAACTAGTGCTAGCTAGCGTAACTAGCTGTTCACAAAACACCTAATGCCAATTCAAAGGTTGGTTGAAAATCTAAGATAGAAAAAGTATATTTAAATTATTACTTAGATGCTGGGAAACATAACTGGACAGTTAGAATTTATCCTAAAGCTTCTATGATGTCCGATGATGCTTTTTGGGATCTGTATTGAACATGCTAACCCACAGCACATAGTTGGAGAAGAGGAGAGAGGAGCGGGTAAAGCATGCCAGTGGAAACTGATGAAACCACCTATTTCTGCTTGCTCAGATAATCATACTTCTCCTATGGATCAAGGTTTTTTAATAGTGGTTGCTCAAATAAGGTGTTTTTCTTCAACAAGCAGCAGGAAAGCAAAGTCAATTCATACATGTATTTTCTCAGCTTTTCCCATATTGTCCCTACATATAATAATGTTCAGGATCAGTCTGGAGTGTTTATGGTAGCCAGTCAAAGCCATCCTGTTCAAGGCTTCCAGTTTTATTTGGGAACACTGGGACTTGCCTTATTCAGTCTCAGACAGAGTGAGCAACATTTGCTTTTACAAGGAGCCCAGAGGGAGTAGGACCAGACCACTCTCCTATGTGTTGCTTTCCGATCCTGTCCTTAGGCTTATGGGCATTAGTGTCTTGGTCCTGCTGGGAGGGTTACGTGAGATCTGGATGGAAAATGGCACAGGTCTTGCAAGGCAGCTGAAGAATCAGAGTGGGAATCCCCATACACTAGTTAGCTGTTTGTACATCCTCTCCCCTTTCTTCAGTATCTGGGTAATGAAGGCAGATTAGTGTGAATCAGAACTCCCATGGGGCCATCTCTTGGAGCTGCGAATTTACATATTATTTTGTAAAACATTGTAAGCACTTCTGGTGTTCAGTGATATTTCTGTCTGTGGTTCAGATATGCCATGAAGGTGCCTTTGAGGGCTGTGGCTATTATAAGAAATCTAAGGGTGGGGGTAAAGGACAGGATGATGAGCTTTTCAAAGCAAACAGAATATCAGTTTTGCCAAAAATATCTGGGTTTATTTTCCCACTTTGTCTCTGCCTGTCCCCGTTGGTACAGAATTCATTCTAGTTGCTGATGGTTGCTTCATTTTGCTCTGGTTTAATTAATTCATGCAATTAAGTTGCCTTTTTCTCACAGTATCCAAAATATTATCTTGCAGCTAGCATGAAAGAACAAGGATTTTGTGTCATTCCAAAGGCTGGGCAGGTGTTGTAATCTGTAAACCTGGTTTGGATCAATTGCTCTGAAAGTCAAAGCAACCCTGACCAAAATTGAGGTAGTATTGTAGGTTACATTCCCCTCAAGCCTCTCCTGAGTTTTGAAATTGGAAGTGTTCTTTTCAGCTTTATTCTGTAGTTGTTCTGAACTCACTGAATGTCATGTGTGTTGTATTTAAAAGAAGAGCCAAGCTTTCCTTCCCTTCCTTCTCAAAAAGAGTCTGTTCATGAAGGCTCTTCAGGCATTTGTGCTCTTTCCAGGATGGATGGGCAACACTTGTAAAAGTCAAGTAAAGTGGGTTGTTTTTTCCTCCAAAGACAAACAGAGCCAGATTCCTGGAGTTGAGCTAATAGACTAAAACCAGGTCCCTTGACTACGTTAATTTGGGTTATCTAAATCTCTTCACTGTCCTGAGGTAATTCTGTTGATACCAGCGCACCAGTGTTAGTGGAACACAGTTGCTCCCAAAAGATGGACCAAAGCAGGAGTATTTCTTTCATGAGCACCTGAAAAAAATGGTGGGTTGGCAGGAAAGCCAGGCTCAGAATGTACCTGGGGTGGAATGTAGTTTGCATGACACGCAGGGTAGGGCTCACCCTCTGTGGTGTCCTGCTTCACAGGGCAGTTCAGCTGTTTCTCTTCTCGTGCTCCCTGTAGGCACATTAATTCCCCGGAAGGATTGTACCAGGTGGGTCTATTCCCTAGGCAGGTTTGATAAGCTCCTGTGAGCATGCTGCCTTTGTGAAGCGTAGCATCTGATTTTACTATTTTGGGTATTCTCAGGGTGAAATCAAAAGACTTGGCTCTAGGAAAAACTGTTTTTCTTTCTCTTTCCTAAAAAAATCTCGCCTTATTAAAAGAAGAAAACTTTTAAGTGGCTTGTTCCGTCATGCAAATCTTGTCACACGGGGCCCATTGGAGCAAAGGTGGGTCTCGTGCTGTGAATACAGAATAAGGGATCACTGCAGTCTGTGAGCCTGAGGGACAACAGAGCATCTTAGTGGGTCAGCCATGGCTGGGAAATGCACGGCTTGGTCTTTATGGGATGAAGTCAATGTGTTGCTCTGAAGACAGAATGAAGCCTACCACCGTCACCAGTCAGCAATAGTTTTGTGCCATAGGATTATTTTTTAATCTTTGACTGTTCTAGAAATTGCACACGCACATTTTGCCTAGTGAATTACACGACTGCTTGTTCTCTGTACACCTTGTACAGACCCTGCACAAGCTGCAGCTCCCCTGTTAGCAAGTTTTTATTACTGCAGATGTTTCTATGTTTGCCTACGCAATTGCCATTCGTAGAGTGTGTGTATGGGGGGGGGGTTGTGGGGTGTGTGTTTTCATTTTGTTTGTCTATTTGTTTGTTTGGATGTTTGGGAGTTTTGCCTCCGTTTGAATGCTTGTCTTACCTGTCGCCGAAACAGCTGGTCCTTTTTCGGAGTTAGAAGTTTGTACATTTTCTTATAGACTTTCCAATGAAAAAAAAAAGATATATTTTCTATTAATTTATTACAATGGCACTAAGACAACTAAATTGCAGACATATGAAGCATTTTTACTGGAGTTTAGCATTGTCCAGGTTGTTAAGGAGGTTGGCAATATGTCTTTTCTGATAATCTGCTTTGCACTTGAAAGCTCTCTATGTCCGCAGACCGTGGTAATGCATTGACTGTCTGGGTTATGATGACAAGAGCTCTTGGGACATTGGTTCCAATAGATTGTGGCTTACAACTGAAATAACACATAGTTGTTTGGAGTACACAATGTTTATCAAAATAAATATTCAATGCAAATTTCTTATTTTATTTTTTCTCTTGTCTCTTTTGTGTCTCTCTGGACACTGAAATGGTGTTTGCGGGATGCACACACAGGACTTAGTACAGCATCTGGAAGGCACACAATTTCCTGCTTATTGCAAGAGCCCAAACCATGACTGTGTGCACTTGCTGGCCTGTCTGCAAAGCCCACAGCACATGGCAGGCCTGCCCAGTCACACTTGCAGGGTCTGAGACAGGGAGAGGAGAGGGGAAGGGAAGCAGATGAGAGCAGGAAAGGGGATAGTGCAGTGGGCAGAGGTGGGAAAGGGCTGTGTTTGGGTCAGGTGGGGGCTATAGTATATTAAAACAAATCTTGTTCCCCTATTCACCAAAATTTTCATTAAATAGGGCAAAAATGGAATAAAAATGTGTATGGAAATAATAATAAAAACCATGTACGCATTTTCTGTAGCGGGCACCTATTCAAGCTTCTGAGAACCTCACTGTCGGGGCAAGTGTGACTTTGACTGTTTATTTTCCACCCTGGGATGGTGCTAGCCGGGCAGGCTCCGTTATGAAACTTTCTGGAGGCTCCAAAACTCAAATGGGATTTTTTGGTGGCAGAATCAGCATTTCCAGCATCCAAGGATCTGTTTTTAATCAGGTGCCAAAAGAGTAGTTAGTACATCAGAGGAGATAACCCACCTAACACCTTCAAGACAGAAAACCAGAAATGCACCCTGTGTGTGTATTTGTGTATAAAGAGGGTGTGTATGTACACGTACTTGTGTGTATGTGTGGAGATTTATGTCTGTATTTGTGTGTATATGTGTGTGTCTATATAATGGGAAGTGTATTTGTGTGGGGGTGTATTTGTGTGCGTGTGTGTATATTTGTGCATATGCATGTAACTGAGGGAATGTGCGTGTGTATTTATGTGAGTGCATGTCTGTGTATATATAGGTATGTATATAAGGGGAGTATGTGTGTGGGTGTGGGGGTGTTTGTATATTTCTGTGTCTATGCATATACAGCCATTAGAACTAGCTTAATAACAACCTATACATAAGCATATACAATTCATTAAATTACATTAGTCCTAAAATTACTACGCAATTTTTAGTTATACATGTGTACTTAAGTATAGACCACATACATTCCAGCCGCTAATATATAAAATACAATGTACATTAAATGTATTAGCTTCTGTATGCCAGTGTGCTTAATTTGTTACTAAAGATTAAAAGAATAAATTATAACATTTTAATATGCATGATTTAGACAATTAATTAAAAAGATAATATAAATCATTAAATTGGTAGCACAACATAACGTCGTACATCATATATAATATACAGCAGAATGTGACATAACGCAATATACCGTAACGTAATACAATGTAACACTTCGTAACGCGACGCTTCCGCTACCGCTCAGGACTTAGCCGGCGCCCCTTCGCCTGTCCGCGCGCGCCCCCTGGCGGTGATGTCTTGGCGGTGTTTTGGGGGTTGGTTCGTCGCTTCTCGCTGCAAAATCGGGCGCGGGCTGAATCGCACCCCGAGAAGAGCCAGAGGGTTTGTCCCCTCAGCTGCCAGCAGGGCTGTCACAGGCCCAGCTGAGTGTCACACTCGTGCTTAGTCTCTGCCGAGCAGCCACTGAGGGGTTACAGCATCTGCTCAGAACTACAAGGGGCAGGGATGCTCCCTCCACTTCCAGAGCTTCGATTCTCCCAAATCCGCTGGACAATAAGGCACAGTTTGTGCGGCTCCCCAAAAGAGATTGTTTTTATGCCACTCTTGCACCATCTCTTCCACCAGAAGCTGAAGCTGCTGTGATGTGTCCAGGCTCTTTCAGTCCCCAAAGGGCCATTCCAGCAGCCAGGTTGGAGGCTGTTGTGTCACCCCACCTTCTTTCTGACCAAAGGATGGGGGAGGGAGGCATAAAAACCACTACTGCAGCTACACCCTTCCTTCCTCTTGTGTGTTGTCTTCACGAAACACACCCCTACAGTGATCCTTTAGCCATGGAGCTGAATCCAGCACGTACTCTCACGGTATAGCCTTAGAAACAGAAGTGGAGGGACAGCTCCATCACTTTGCAAATAGAATAATTTGCAGTTTATGAGTGCGAGCCTCAGCTGGTGTCCATATTTCAGCAGTCAGGACATAATAAGCGGCCGTGATAAGGAAGCAGTGACAGGACTCAATGGGAAATCATTCTGGGGAAAAGCCCCTTACAAACAAGTATTTCTGCTCCTTTGGCAGTGGTGTAATGTGAGATCATGATGAAATTCCCAGCACAACACAACAGTAACCTCATTCCCTCTCCTATAGTCTTAGTGCTGAGTGAGTAGTACTAGGTAAGGTTTCTTAAAGCACAGATGCCTCACCTAAACCCCACAGGTCTGTCATTTGATAGTGACACCACAGGAAATTAATGCAGCTGGTTTGACTTTAGTTTCTGCTTTCCTGTAGTATCCATCTCCAGTATCCAGCTGGTACTGCTCCATCATTCAGGTATCTCTTGGGAACGGCCTTCCCTGTTACACAGCTATAGTTGATTTTCTCATCCCAGGAAGTGAGACTGTCCTGGCTTATCACTACTGACAGGAATAATAATGTGGCTGAAATATATTTCAGGCCTTATGTGGCCTATTTGAAGATTGAGCAATATGGCTTAAATGGTGCTGCTGTCTAGGAAGAAGGGTTAGGGAGAGGGCAAGACAGAAAATGTCCTTTCCCTGGTTAGGTTACACAGCTCTTGAGATCACAACAAAAAACCTCCTCCCACATTAAATGAAAGAAAGTTAGTTTTTCAAAATCTTCTACTCAACTAAATGCCAAAACTCTTACTTACTTACATGCTTCTGCTTCCATTAAGCTCCCTGGCGACTCCATCCTGTTATAACTGCAATTAGCTGAAGTCCACAAGTTATTAACATTTTTATGGCACCAGAAAGACAACAGATGACTGCCAGGGGCTGACAAGTCACAAGGTATGGCTGTGGACACAACTGGCAGGATGGATAATAAAATAGTAAGACAAAAACCTTGTGTGATTCCATTTGAACTGTGCACTGCTTTGGTTTGGAGCTCAGTTTAGGTGAGGGGATGAAAACAGATTTAAGTTTTACAAAAGAAGTTGAATGAAATAAAACTGTACTGAGGACAAGTTAGTTAGAAAACCAAAACCAAACATGCAGGATGTTTTGTAGCCACGGATCTGGGAAATGATGAGCAATGATCACATGAATATACATGTCAAACCTTTATATTATTTATTTGACTCAGCACGTAAGTGCTGTATTTTTTTCAACACATCCTTGCAATACAATTGTTCATGCATAACTCACTCACTCACTCAGCGTTTCTCATTATAAAGAAGGCTCTATGTAAGTTACACCAAGATCCAGGTTACTTCATGGTGCTGTTCAGTGAACAGCTGCTTCTCATTACTAGAGAACAGCCTTGCACCTTGCAAGCAAAGGATGGGCCCTTGCTATTCACCCCTTTCCAAAGCCCTCTGAGGCCGATGGACATGTAACACCACCATCAGTGAGAGCACCTGGATCCGTTTAAATATTAACGAGTCAATGAGTGCTCAATGCTCTGGTCTGTGGGCTCCACAGGACTAGTGAGCAAGCCACCAGCACAGCAAACCAGCCTATTTTCAGACACTCCTGACAGTTACCTTTAAAAGCAGTAGATATTATAGGCAGGAAAGATGGGCCCAATTTATTTGGCACAATAATTCTGTGATAAGAAAGAAACTTTCTGCTTCTGAGAAGTGTCAAAACCTAACACAGCCTGTCACCATTTTCAGGCCAAGGACGTTGCCAATAGTATTATTCTCACAGCCTCAAAACGCTCAAAACTCTAACACAGGTCACCTCTGTGCTGCTGCTTCAGAGCCAGGACATGCAGAAGCAGCCTAACAGGATGAATTATAGTCTTCACAAGATGGGAATACTCTGCCATCACATAGTGAGTAGTGCAAGAGATCAGTGGGTGAGCAGGGGCCTGTAGAACAAGGACCATCCTCTTCGTAACATGCTGCGTATCAAGACTGTCCTGAAGGAACATGTATTTATTTGCTGGCCTTTGCCAGTAACACTGGGAAGAGGTTGAAGCTCCTTTAATTGTCCCGTATTTCCCTCTCAAAACACAAATGTCTGTGTAATAAATAGAAAAAAAAAAAAAACCAAACAAAAAAAAACAAAAAAAAAAAACCAGACATTTTTTTTAAGACATTATTTATTACAATTATCACTGTTAATTTAAATGATAGGTAATGGATCTGTTGGTTTTGCTATTACACAAATCCACTGATGCAATACCACTGACTGATAACAGAACACAGCTGGCACTGGTAACAACAGTGAAAATACCAGTCTATTAAGTAGCATCACATAGGAAAGAAACAAAGCATTTACCAGCCAGCTTTGGATAAAGGCTGGTGTGCTGCATAATGCTTGATTGTACGTCAGCTTTAAATACCAATCAAAAGTTACACTGCACAAAGCTCTCCTGCTGGAGATCAATGGTGTCTTCAGCCCCCTTCACGCTGCGTGACTTCCCTACTGGAAGCGGAACCCCACTACCATTAGAGAATGCAAGTGGAATGTTTTTCTTTCATGAATTCAAACAGCTCTAACTTTCCTGGCAGTTTGGTATTGCCCAGATTCAGTGGGGCTTGTCCCTGCTAAAAGTGGCACATTATGACTGATGGGACACAGTGACACACAAAAATAGTTTATTTATATGAATAGTGAATAAAGGCGTACCACCAGACGTAGTAGGCTGGCAATCTTAAGAATGAGAAACATGAGAGTAGCAATGAAACAGGCAGTTGTAAAACCAGGAGCATCCCATTATACAGGCACAGGCTCTTTGAATTTCTATAAATGTCCAATGCAATTAAAAAAACAACTCTTGAAAAGGCAATCAGTTACTCCTTGCATAGAAAAGGAAATGAGCCAGAGAAAAAGACTGGAAATAATTTCTAAGCCTCAGTATAAGCTCCACAAGAACAGTGGCCAAAACTCAGCCAAAAGATCTGTCTTAACATGTTATTTTAATGTACGCACTGATAGGAGCATAGTCTTCTTGAAGTCAAGGAAGACCCAACTGTTCAGAGAAGAGAAACGCTTTAACCTCTCACATAAAGGTGAAAGAAATCTTGCTGTAGTGTGCGTGTCCTAATGAAGTTTAAAAACTGGGCAATAACTGCTAATGACTGCAGTTACAAAGCTGAGGAAAAAACTACAAAAAGCCGCAAAATGGTACCCACAAACTGTCCTGCTAGCAAGTGATGCATATGGAGAGACCATGCAGCAAATAGAGATAAGACTGGTAACAGGTGTGGTATTACAGGGAACTTCCTTGCACCTTCACAGGTAAATCTTAGCGCACATACAAAGTAATGATGGCACCTGCAATTCTCATTCTTTTAAATTATCATGAACACTCTTTACATTGCCTGATTAGGGAGACTTAGTAGTTGGTGAGGATGTTTAGTTATAAATTCAACTGCCAACACAGAATCATAAAACATTTATTCCTTTACTGCACATGGTGCTCCTCTTGGGTCTTCTGGACCCTGGCCCCCACTTTAAATGCCCAATTTCCTACCTATTTGGTCAATGAAATTAAGATCTCGAGAACAGAGGATGTACTTGTACTCTTTGAGGTAGGAATTTAAATTGTTTTGATAAGGCACACAGTATACATTTATCTTTAAAAAGCCAAACAAAAAAAGAACCCAACAAAATAAAACTCGTAACATCTTTGTTCCAGTATTTTATTACATAAAAAGTTGATTGTCCATTGGAAATTCTTCACAAAGTGCAACCACATCTTGTGTAGTACCACTGCCAAACTGCTTTTTTCTGAGGACTGCTGGGTTAAAAATAGAACAGTAACTTAGAAAACTTAAGTTATGGCACTAGAACAGAGAAACCACTGAGCCAAGTGGAGCAAGACAGCAGGCATTTAGCTGCCATGAAAGCAGCTTATTTCCCATATACCTCTGTTTAATACTGAAAAAATAAGAGACAGGAAAAGCTACAATCACCACCCTCCTTTGTGAAATTAACATTAAAGGCAATATCTGAACATGCATCTGTATGTGTAGCCAAAAACCTGCTATTGGAAGTCTGAAGAGGCTCTTAACAAAGAATTCAACATCTGCTGGGGCAACTACAGAACACTAATGACCTTAAGTAACTTTATGTTTATTTTTATGCATACATATGTAAGTGATACTATGTTCAGGTCTCTTAAATCGTTACCAGCTAACATCTGCTAATGTAACACTGCATGAGGACAACTCCTAGGGGCTCAAAGGCCTACCAGTTCCAAACGGGAATGTTAAGTTGTTTTGGAGTAGTTATGAACTGCAATATCAGAGAAAGCCTGGGTGGGTGAAGTTCCTGCCAGGTTGCCACATTATACTTAATAGTTAAATATGTTATTTGTTGAGTGTAAAGCATGCAAAAGGGAGAAAAATGGAAGACAAAAAAAAAGTGGCTACTTGGAGGCAGCACTTTGTATTCTGTATCAAAAAGCACCTCTCAAGTCATTACTCCTATTAAAAAAAATAATAAAAAACACCCCAAAAACCAAAACACACTTTAAAATTTAAACCGAGCTACATGCACAAAACACAGCTGCATTTGGGACAGGCAACCTAACAATTCAGAGCAACCAATCAAAAAATCCAGTCAATTGGCTGGCTGAATTTCAACAAAATTACCTCCCTCCTTTTAACTCTGAAGGGAAAGGGCTCCAACCTACTGTAACTGTGGATTTATGAATGACTAAGACAAGTACCTATTCTCAAAAGCTGGGCTACAGCTATATAAGTGTAGTAATTTTTTTCTCCTCCACGGCAGAGTTGCCTTCGTATGCATTGCTTCATTGTTTAGCTCAGGAAGAACTCACTTTGACTAAAAAATCAGGTTTATGTTTCCTAAGATTCAGGAAAATGCAGAAACTGCATTTCCACATGTTCCTGACCATAATCTGAACTGTCATCTCTGTACCATAGATTAAAGTTGTAAAAAGAAAACCACTCATTAATATTTCGTATTTATTGCTCCATCTGACCTCTGCTCATCTCTTAGGATGAGAAGCAATATTCATAAAAAAAAAAAGGCAGGTGAAAACCAAGAACACTTGACAAAATGATAAATGAGTAATGAACAAGAAGTGGACTGCACATCTTGATGCAGTGTGATATCCAAACATCTACAGAGACTCTTCTTAACTCTGCTACATGTTTAGATTAATAGTACAATATAAAAGTAATACAGTTAATCCTAAAGAAATACATGATTTCATTTTCTATTCAAACAGGCACAGACCTGTTTAATGAAGTGTGGCTAGAAAGGTTTCTTTAATCCTAAATTCAAACAAATATAATTAAAATAAAATAAAATCTATCACCTGGAACCTTCATCAACATCATTTTGTCCTTATGCACAGAAACCAAAGACAAATTAGTGTCTCACCCAAATACCTAACTCAGTGCACTAATTATTTAAAAGGTTTTACTACTCAGTGAAATAGTAAGTTTAGTCACATCTTTTATTTTAGGACAAGTACTCAACAGATCAGTTTCCCACTTTTGACACTGAAGTATTCCACAAGATTAACCATTATGGTTCAATTAGGACCTTTTATCCAAAACATTTGGATTTTAGCACCCTAAATAAAGAGTCAAAGTAACATCTTAGTAGTACTGAATGAAGACAGTTAATACTGTGCTCATCCTCTGGAAAATGATGTGGACCACACATACAAGGTGCATTTAGTCCCTAATAGGTAGTAAGGCAGAAGGGCAACAATTCTAAGTAATGAATTTGACAGAATACAATCTGAATAATAATAAAACATTCCTTATACAAAGTATGTCAAGGAGAAATTGTATTTGCTCTCATACATCAAACTTCAGGGCATTTAAATCAATGTGGGTTTTTTTCACAATCAACCATGTCAGTCAGCAATGTGTGCCCAAACAAAAAATAATGATCTGGTTATTAAACATCAGGAAGGGAAATGTCTAACTAAAAGTTGAGCTCTGCACTGGAACTAGTGCTTTTTCAAAGATTGAAGCAAACCCTTAAACCAGTAAAACAAATTAATTTCCAAGTTCAAAGCTACTGTCTAGGTAATAGGGCATACGTAACATATGCTTCCAGAGGCACAGTTCTTTGGCAACAGCAGCAGCAGCAACCTGAATGCCATGAATCCAACTTTCGTTTTGCCCTGACACTGCTCATGCGGGTGCTGCAATTCCATTAACAGCCCAGCATCACTTTGGAGGGTACAGAATCTCTTCTCTGATTTGGAGCAAATTAGCTGAGTTCTCTGCCTAGCTTCTACCCTGATTCTAGGAACTCCCATGGATTTCTTGGGACAAACAGAACAGGTTTTATTTTAAAGAAGCAGGCAGTCTAACCAGACATTTCCTAAATCCTGTAATTGCATGCATCTTTGGCCACTGTACCACTATTCTTTGCAAATTTATGCAGTTTTGCAACTGACTTCCAGGAAAATCTATTAGAACTGCATTCTGCTATCCATCAGCAGTTACAAATCAATGACCAACTTGCACAGCCAAGACATATGTGGATACTAAAGATGAGTATCAGTGTATTCTGAGACCGTTTCTTCTTTTTTAAGTTTGCAACGTTAGACACACAGATTTGTATGTTAATTTTAACACAAAAGCATAAAAAATTACAAATTAAAGTATTAAACCTTACCTTTCCTGTAACTAAACAAATGGCCAACATTAATAAGTAAATGGTGAACTTCAACATAAAAATCTTTTAACCTCAGTAACCTCTGCTTCCTTCCTTCCCCCCCAATAAAACCAGGAACCACATGGAAATTTAGTTTCCCTTCAAGGAACAACATTCAGTCTGCTTAACACATCCATCATAGATCCTCTCTCTGTTTGGTTGCTCGGTTGTCCTCTTTGATGCTGTTAGACTTCTTGTCTGTGTCTTTTTTCTTCTTTGCTTTTTCAGGTTTTGTTTTGTTTTTCATTTTCTCATTTTCTTCTCCTCCTTTGCCAGGATAAACCTGACCTTCCAGAGTAACATCCGCACACCTTTCTTGACTTATCAGGAAGTCTTTGATCTCCCAGGCGTACCCACCATCACGCAGCATAAAGATGGCACGATTTGAGCCAACAATAAACCTGGAGGAAAGATACAATTTGTTAGCTCTGTGCTTTTCAAGCAGTACAACATTTTGCTTAATTGAGAGCGCTTCCATGACTGAGACATATATGTAACAGCAAAAATTGTAGAGTCATAGAAAGGCTAGGGTTGGAACAACCATAAGATCATCTAGTTCCAAACCCCCTGCTGTGGGAAGGGATGCCTCATGCTCGACTACGGTGCCTAAGGCTCTGTACATCCTGGCCTTGAACACTCCCAGGGATGGAGCATTTAGAAGCTGATCTTGTTGCCTGGAGAGGAGGAGAAGAGAACAGCTTTCTAGCATATGTAAGAATAAAATGTATTAAGTTTGCAAATAACCAAGGAGGAGTAAGAATACAAAGAAAACTTAAGAACTAATTTGACACTATGTAAAATCCACTAATGGGCATATTTGCTTTAATACACTTACTATTACGCTTCCTAGCCTCAGTACAAGAGACGCAATCTTCCTGTGTTTCAAAGTGATCCTCTCTCTCTCTCTCAGAAACACCACATTTTTTAGCAAGGGGAACAAAAAACCTTTTGTGGTGACGAGTCTTTCAAGTGTGATGTTTTCCATCAAGCACATAAAGGCAAACTACTGCAGCTAAAATTGATAAATAGCTGAAACGTAATGAGATAGAAATAAATGAGGCTATACGTACATCATTTGTAAGTGTTAAAAAGATTTGTGCACCATGCCAGAATTTTTATACATGACTTATAACAAACTGGCATAGAAACTGACCCAGAAATACTGACAGATGATGGAGGTGGGGAAGGGCACAGCATGAACAGTTGAAAAGATTCTCAAGAGGAAAGAAACAAGGCTTCTGTAAAAGGGCAAACTTCATCCTTGTGTACAACAGCTTACCTTTGCACATCATAGTTTGCATTGAAGAGACTGCCCTGCCACAAGCTAGTGATTTCTTCTGTCTCTTTTTCTGTGGGATTTCCTGACACTGTGACAAACATCATCAACGTCTTCCCCTTCTTTGTCAGCTTCAGGATACTTTCAGGCTTGCCTGGATCAATTTTTGAGAAATCTATTGGTGCTGGAGGTCTCTTGTGTTCAGGAAGATCTCCCTCTTCAATGTCATCATCTTTCTGTTTTGAAAAGGAAAAGGAGGCATTAAACTCAATTGTTCCACAAAGCTGCTCTGTTTTGAGATTTCCCACTTTGACAAAGCATTTTTTAGTTTGATGATGGAGATTCTCAAACCAAAACAAATAGTGAGCTTTGTTTCAGGATACTTTACCAACAGTATTCTTCCATTTCTAACCTTCCCCTCAACACATTTTCATACTGACAGCTAGACTCTCCTTTTACCATACACTGAGAAACAGTTCTGTCTCAAGGTTAATTCAGTACAATTCCAGAGAGGTACTCCATAAAATAACACTTTTTCTTCACAGTTTAACAGAAATTTATTAAGCATACATGATGAACTGAGAAAGTTGCACTAAAAAGCCTCAGACACACACAGAAAAGTGTTCACTTGGACATGGCTTTTAGAGGTCAAAACTTGCCTCTAGGACTCATTTGTTCACTTGAGAATTCAATTTTCCTGACTTTGCCTCTTTACCAGGCTCATGCCACAGGAAAACTTACATTAAAGGCTTCATGACTTTTCTAATGCATAGCTACAGCTCACAGCCTGACAACATAATCACCAGGAGTAAATTACTCCTAGAATAAAGAAAAAACCTCTTGATGCCTCTGCTGAGGTTGACAGGCATTTAAATATTTGGAAAGGCAGAATTCAAAATGCTGCCCCTTAGAACAGCTCATGAGAGAGAGGAGTGAATAGAGTGACAGCTTACACTGAGCCAGAGCTTGATTTCTTCAACAGTATTTGTATCATATTAAAAATTTAATAAAAAAATACAACATAAACCCCTGGAAGTCCTATATTGGCATCCACCCAAGCACTAGTAAATCAGTAGGAATTAAGGCAGATATTTCAGGTGTTGTTTTGACTTCAAGTGTTTTGTGAAAATATGCAGCACTCCATCAGGGGCATGAACTGTAGCAGCATCTAAAGATAACTCCCTTCAGAAGCCAAGCTTTATTTTTTAGATCTAAGTATGCACAAGCTTCTCATCTCTGCACATGCCTATATGCAAACTCAACATCATTCTCTGACAACATCCCACTACAGGGAGCACCCCATACCCTTTAAAGGTAAGGTCCCACACAAGTGACCTCTCTTCTTTTCCCATCTCAATTATGTAGTTTGCTGTCTTTCTGAGAAAGGAGTTTAAAAATTAGTTGCCACAGAACAGAAGTTGTAGAAGCCTCAGATTTTATCCTTTCTTTCCTTACTAACTACATTTGCTTCTATTTTTCAAGGCTGAACGATGCTTTCAAATAGTTCACATCCCTTTGAAAATCCCTTATTAAGTGAATTGAGAGCAAAGGAGAGCCCCAGGGAAGTCCCACTGCCCTCACTAAGGGGGAACAATACCAATCTTAGAGGAAGCTGGAAAATGCTCATGCTGGTAAAGCACAGTGAAAATACAAAAACTTACGTGAGCCAACAAAACACATTCTTCAGAAGAAAAAGCAAACCAGTCCTAATTTTAGAACAGTTTGGCTAGTGCAAAACCAGCTTATTTCACAGTTTTGAAAGGGAAAGGCAGAAATGTTTCCATATAGTCCTTACACAATACAGAAACTGACTTTGGATTTAGTGACAGCACAACCTAACATATAATAGCCTATTTTTCCCTTAACTATTCAGCTAAATGCTCATAAAGCTGTCCTGTTACAGTTTGAACAGAAGTATCATAAAAAGCAGTCAAAAGCCCCCCTATGCCACACTCCTCCTGATCCTGCAAAAACTGCCTTGCAGCTTTGTATTTATAAATCTATCTATAAAGCAAAAGACTGGAAAAAAGTATAAGCTTTTGCTTTGAAATGTCTAGCAGATTCATTCCTTTAAGCTGTAACATGAGGCTTCAGAGGGAAGGCATTACACTTACACAGTAATAATTATGTATTTCCTATGTATTCCTTTTTTTCCTCTTCCCCTCTGCTCCCATTCTCACACATTTCTCATCAATGCCCTGAACTTTTATTTTAAAAAATATTAGCAACGTACGCCACCTAATTCCTTGGCCTATTCAACAATCTCAGCTCAGAGTCAAGCCTGAGAAACTCTGAGCTTACAGCAATTATGAACTACTTGAAGAATATGACATTTCAGTAACAGAATGACCACATTCTCAGTTCTGCTTTCAGCTCCTCTGGACCCAAGGCTGCTGGAGAGTCCCTTTCCATGAGGAAAATCCCTAGGCAGTTCGCTTCAAGCTCTAGTTATGCAACCGATCTAATGAAGAAACTTCAGTTCTCCATCCTCATTTTCTGCTAGATCACTCCCCCAGTTCATCGAGCATCCATGCACATGGTTGCACCAGCACAGGGCAAGCAGCAGCACAAGAGCCTGCACAGAGGTGGCTGCTTGTTCTGGGAAGGCTGCTGGAGCCATGGCCTCAGCCTCACCAGGCTTATGGCTGAACCCAAGGATGTAACAGCCACCATCCTCCAGTGCTTTTCACTAATCGCCAGGGAAATATAAAGTATTAGGCATCATCTCAGTTGCGATGAATGTCACTTGATTCTGTACAGATCTGTGCCTTGTGCCCCTTGCTCCATAGCATAATTCCTGCTCTTATCCAAATTCATAATGGCCCCTTTGTTTCTCACCCCACCCCATCAAGTCCACTCATGCCTTTCTTCTCCTCTATCCTCCAGCCACCACCCCCTCAAGACTTTCATGTTCTTCTTATGAGCCCTGACTACCACCAGGCAAAATGCCATGCAGCTGATCATCCCAAAGACCCAACAACTGCTAATTGTTGAGCCATTGCTTCAGTAACTTGTTTCTCCCAGGGCTGTGGCTGGCTGTGAATTCTCTCAGTGGCAATGCCAACCCCAGCAGCAAAGTCCCCAGATGTTCAGGCACATCTGCTTGCAATGTGGCTACAGGCATTTGTACAGCACATGGCGAAATGGATCAGGGACCTGCTCCAGCTAGAGAGGAAAAACCCTGAACAGCCTCCTGCCTGCCTGCCACATGGGTGGGACAGAGAACACAGAGTCATGACAGCACTAACCTGAGTCTCCCTTTCATCCAGGCATCCAATTCAGAGATGTTAATCCTCTAAGACTTTCCCTACAATGCCAAATTTCATTGAAGTTGGCCAATATTATCATTTAAGCTTTTGATTTCTCAGCATCTGGGGCCACCTGGTCCTTGGCTGATACCACCAATGAAAAGGTGAATGTTGAGATTTTATGTAATTTTATTTAAAATTTTAACTCGGTTTTCCAAGAATCGCTCTTCTTAAAGGGAGATACACAATAACAGTCCATGGGATGAACAGGTTCATAATCTGCTCACTAGGCTCAAGGCATACACCCTTACTTCTCGCAAAAAATTACATATATATTACACATACAAAACCTATTTCTTCACCTTGGCTTACAGCTGCAGATGGTGTGACACAACACAGAAGCTTTTACTCCATTATTTCCCCCAGGACTTGTGCAAAACATTCTGGGGAATAGCCTCATGGGAAAGAGTAGAAGGCACTGATGAGCGTTCTGGGATTTAACAGAACATGATGGAATACAAAAATAGTGAAAAGCACCAACAGTGTCATGACAACCACATAGAGAATGATGGGGAACTGTCAAAAGAAAGTTAAGGCAGCAGGGTGATGGGGACAAAGGGAGGCAACAGAGCTCGAATTAGAAGTCACTATCATGATGAGTGACAAGGAAGGAAACACCAACCATGTATCGACTCCGGAAACCTGAAATGCGCATTTCTCCTGCTGTGCATCCTTTGGTTACAAAACGTGACCCCAGGATGGACAGCAGACCCTTAATACCCCGACACAGCAGACACTCAAGTCAAACCAGGCTGCGGCACACATGGAGAGCGAGCGCCCGAGAGCGCAGGGGCAGCAAGGCAGCTGCGGGGTCCCGGCGCCACGGCAGCTCCCCCGAAGCCGTCTCCGTGCCTGCTCGCCCCGACGTTGTGACCTCTCCACACAGGAATCCGCAGCCCCAGGGGAAGGCACCGGCTTCCCGCCGCCCCAAGGCCACCCCCCGCCCGCTCCGTACCAAGGCCGCAGCCAGGCCCGGGGGAAGGGCGGATGAGACGCCGGCATCAAACCCCCCGCCCTGCCCCGACCCGGGAGCGCGGTCCCGGTTCCCCTCATTCCCCGCGAAGGCCACAGCCGCGGGGTCTCTCCTGCACACCCCCAGCCCCTCCTCGCACCTCCCACTGCTCCAGCAGCCTTGCCATGTCCGCGTCGTTGTAGTCCCGAATGTCCTTCTTCTTGGCCGGCCCTGCCCGCTGCTTCCCCTCCGGCTCGCCGGCAGCCGCACACAGCCACAGCGCCAGGCCTAACACGGCCCAGACAGCCGCCACGGCCGCCATCTTCCCCCACACCTCGCAGCCGCCGCGGGAAGGCGGCCTCGGCGGCCTTAAAGGGGCGGGGGCAGCGGCAGCTCCGGCCGCGGGGAGGAGGAGCGCTTGGAAGGGGCGAAAGGGCAGCGGCGGAGGCGGTGCGGGTCAGACCGGGGGCCGGGTGCTCCCCGCAGCGTGCCCGGGAGCTGGGGGCGAGCCGGGACGGAAGGGACGGGGAGCGCGGTGCTGCTGCTGCTGCTGCTGCTGCTGCTGCTGCTGCTGCTGGCCATGCCGCAGCCCGGCCACAAAGGGCCGTTTGAGGAGGTCGGGGCCGCGCTGGGTGTAGGCCCCGCAGACCTTGTCCCAGACGTCTGAGTTAAAAGTGGACGTTGTAGGGTGGTTTTAAATAACCCCGTATATGGACCAGCTCCTGGAATATGAACTGTGGGATGTCTTGTTGCTCTTTCAGGACAGGACCACCAGTATCTGTGTTTGCTGTGAGATAAAAACTGGGCTCGTAGGAGCATCTTTTTAACTACTAAGGTTTTTAAAAGAAGGCGTTTAAAAATGAAGCTGTTCATTACTACAACTCCAGAACATCTGGCCACCACAAAAAAGAAGAGATACGGCTTTTTCTTTGTATAGATTACTTTTCCATTTTCCAAACCAAACAACACAAGCTGGTGCCTGCATGGCCTTAATTTCACTCTTCAGTCTTTATTAACACCCCCCCCCCCCCCGAAGCTGTTTTAATTATAAAGAGCACCATCTTCTCTTTTGCCTTTTAGACTTGGGCTGCCAAGAAGTTTGAATGTGGGAATTTAAGGAAGCGCCACATTAACTGCATCCTGGTAGATATTGGTGTGGTCAGGCTGATAAGTGAGCAGGGTGCTTTTCTGTTCAAGTGGAAGCATTGGCAGGAAAGCAGGTTCCGAGCACAGCAACTAATTTTATGGAGTGGTGAGCACTTCAACACCAGTTCTGTTCCTGTGTATAGTCCTATGATTAACCAGAACCTTACAGGCACAGCATACAAATGCAGACCAAAAGCAGTCAGTGGGCAGGGGTGTGCGCTTGGGAAGCTTTCTGAAGCCTGAACTAACTTTAAATGATAAAGGCACTGAAGGGCTACATAGTTTGTGAGTGTTAGGGTGACATGCCACATGAAGCAGCAGGTTGCCCAGTGCACGTGTAGCATGAGAAAGAGCAGAGGAGGATGTGGGGTCCACGATTTCAGCACCCTCATAAACAACCCATCTGGCCTGCAGCCTCCATAGTGAGGGTTATCTCTTGATACCATTTCAGTGCCAGTGTGTCTGAGAAACAGGAAGCAGTTAGACCATAGCTATTCATGGGGCTTGTATGCACAGTAACTGAAACAGGAGTTTAATCAAGTATCTTTCACAAAGCTGTCCAGTCAGTCACTAATGAGCACATCTGCTCAGTGATTTCTCATTAAATGTAATGAACATCAGATATACTATATCACATCACCCTGATTAATGAGGTTTTACTAAAATATATTTCTGGTAATTTCAGTTTTTCCTGGAACATGCGTACAGTCACTGGAGAAAAAAAGACTAAAGATTCAATTTTGGAAAGCTGGACTTAACAGTATAAAATATTTTCACTGACTTTCTACTGGGAAATATTTTCTTCCATCCTATTTTCTCTTATTAGAACAAACCAAGCCAAGGTTGACTTTAATATCTGGTGCTATGTTCAGATGTGGATCTCAAAAGTAATTCAATTTCCTCTGGTAAATGCACAGGTTGTTCACTATATCCAGCACTGCACCGAACAACACTATACATTTCCTTGTCATGCATAGAAAAGCTTTAATTTAAAAGGGAGATATTTTTCATGCTTGGCTGTAACCTTGCAACTGTCTTTGTTCAGGCAGAATTCTGTGTCCAGAAAGAAGTTGTTCAAAGCCTGTTCTTTGTGTATCAGCTGCAGGACAAACATCTACCCAGCCTCTATTCTGCTGTTTTTTCCCATGCAGGAAACAAAAGCAATGCAGCTAGAAATACTCATCACTGACAGGCACAAATTAAATTGTATTTTCTTTATATAGAAGCACGCTGTTTTATTCAGAGTACAGAATGATACAAATATGCTTTTTATAGCTTAAGCATTTTCTCATTCCTTAACAGTTCATATAGTCCTAGCAGCTAACACTGCTATGATTACAAGACAGAAAGTATCTGATAATAGTTGTCTATGTGCACTGTCAATTGCAAAACTAAGGTGTTTAAAACTTTATCTTGTAGCTTAAAATCCCGTCTAGTCATGCCAGAGAATGCCTCAAGCTGTGGCTGTTACTTGGGCAGCTTCCACGTTTTTTTAGTAGTACTTTCAATAATAAAATTATACCTTATCAGAAAGGCAAATCTACCTCCCCCTGTTAATGTAAACTGTTTTCATTATTGAGCAGGGTTGGGTCAAGGTGAAATACGAGAGGATTCAGGATGTTACAGATTTCTGTTGAGGAAGTTTGGGATTTTGGGAGTCTTTTTTTTTTTTTTTTGTAATATAACTTGCATTTTTGGAATTATATTTCTGCAGAATATATTTCCTATACCATTATTTCCTATGAGCTAAAAGAAGAATGTGGATATATTTTTAGCTGCCAAAACGTCTCTCATGTCTTTGCTGGTGGTGGGGTTTTGGGTGCAGTTTTCTATTTTAAAGTGGATTATCATTCATCACATTTTACTTCTCTTTGCAAATACAGTACAGCGGGTTCTTAAAGCTTATCCCTTGACATTCCTTGGAAAGAACAAGGAATTTGACTTCGTCAAGGAAAGGGCAGTGCCTTCTTGGAAGGACATACAGACAATTAAAAGATTAAACTAATAAAATCAGAAGATGAGCCCTAAGCATGCATAAGGGAGAATGAACATGCACGGGCTACCCGCTATCAACACATGCTGCATCTGGAAGAACTGATTCATTTTGAGATCTCTACTAATCCAATAGGATGTTTAACAGTGGCTTAGATGACTGAGGTGTTGCGAAAGGCAGCCTTTTAGGGATTACTTCGCATATCTAAAATGAGTGAGGTCTAGCGTACAGCTGTGCTCTTTATACATACAACCCAATAGGCATTAGAATTGCTTTCACATTTACTGGTTTATTAAGGGACCAGGACAAGATTGTGCTAAACACGACAGAAGATTTGCAGAGTAGCAGATCCCAGAGAACTTGATGCTAGTTTTTGAGATCATAGAATCATAGAATACTTAGGGTTGGAATGATGCAGAATTCAGAGTAGCCTTACCCTGTTTAAAACCAGTCATACATTCTACAGCAATTCAGGATATTCTGAGTTATTTTCAGTAAAACATTCAAAATTAATGTTTTCACAGGTCAAATTATGCCCTAAATGTTCCCCTGCAGAAACAGTCTCATGCATGAGCTCTTGTGCAAAGACAGTGCATGCACGAATTCAGACCTCTGAATGCCGTCACATTCAGAGAACAGCTGAACATGTTATCTTTAAAAAACAGTATTTCTGTATTTCAAGAAAGAAAAAAAATTATGCTTTTTAGTAGTTGCTAGCAGCACAGCAAGCGAAATCTGCTGTAATCTGGAGCATGAACTTGAATGATGCAGAATTTCAGTCCTCAAATTAACTGCATGCATAAAACAAGCACACTCACTTGCCATCTATTAAAAGAATGCAGATTTTTATTGCAGAACTAATCAGACCTTGAATTCCTGGGTCCAATTTGAAATATTCAAGTCTTTGATTCAAAATTTTCCAAAATTAACGGCTAATTATTGTGATTTGGACATGAAATTCTGAGTCAGGTATTAACCTTGACATTCAGGTACCAAATTCAGTTTTGACCACAAAATAAATCTTTACCCTAACTGTATGCTTTCCTGTGCATGTGCATTTTATAAATTAAAGCTTAATGACTGAATGGAGGTATTTGACAGGTGACATGCTGGCTTTGTATCATTTCCTGCATGCTCAGGCTTGGGAAGGGAGTACAATGCCTGACTGCAGTAAAGCTGTAATAAAGCTCTACACTGTAATCGTTAAATTCAGAAACACCACAGAATGTTCCTGTTAATACTCATCTTACTGCAAGATTTGCTACAAATCTGTGCTGGTTAAAACTATGTACTGCTTACACAATCTAAAGTTACGTTAAATCAATGTCAAAGAAGGTTTACACGGTTCCCACAGGAATTCCGTTTATAGTCTAATTTCCACAATCTAAGTGAAATTAATTTTGTAGTCCCAATTTAATTTTAGGTTTACAGGTCAGTTTTGATACCTACATCTAATGTAAGTAACACATTACATGACCTTCTGGTGAATTAAAGGTGCTAGACTTACTTAAACTGGTAATGATCAGCAGCTCTCCACATAGAGCACACAGACACAATGAGTGTAGGATCAGAGACTCCTATGAAAACATCTGTTAAATTTATCTCATGATACATGTTTAAAAGAAAAGGAGGGGGAGGAGGAACCAAACCCTTCTCTGGAGTATTGCAGCTGCAGGACAGAACATCTACCAGAATTGCAGCTCAGGAAGGGTGGGCCCTTGCACATTTTGTTCGAAATACTGTGTTCTCCTTTGATCTCAAAAAACCCCAGACCTAACAGCCTGAAGGGAGGGTCTTGGATTCATGTTTATGCTGGACCACTCTAATCAACAGCATTTACCACTCTGACAGCAATTGATTCTCAGTTTCAAGCTGAATGACCTACAAACCCGTGCCTGGCCCTTCTTGCCTGGTCAGGAGGGAGAATGGACACAAGGAGCTGTATTGCACATAATACACTCCTAGGCGCTAGCCCCATGAAACATGAGGTATAGGATGGGCATCCAGATGTGTAGATGGTAGATTAGATCATGAAGCAGAAAGCCACCACTGCCTGTATCAACATAAAATATAGCAGAACCTTCCATTCTGTGCAAGAGGAATTTTGTAGCTGTGTTTTGCTTTCCATAAAAGCGTGTCTGTTTTCCATGTCAATGTATTAAATATCCATGGTAACTGCAGGGGAGAACCAATCGATTATATATGGTAAGCGGTGAAAACAACAGTACAATAAATGGTGAATAGGACAACAAAATAAACCCACTTCTGCTGTACTACCTCTCAGTTGAGCAACTGGAGCTGGCCAGTATTTGAGAAATAACTGACATATCTATATTACTGGTATCTATGTAAAAATTTTTTCTTACCTTTGATGCTGTGGTTTTGATTATGCCATATATAAAATGAAACCCATCGGGACATCGAGGTTAAACCTGTCTGTGAAAGCCCACCTGTTACTCTAAATGCTACTTATTTTTAAACAGTCATTTTCAAAGAATTAAAAATAAACTTTGTGACTGTGTTTGCATTTTGCTGTCTTTTTCTTTTTTTTTGCCACACATAGCCCAGTCTCAGGTTGCATCCCTAGCGATTTACCCATAATTACCACTGCAGGCCTGAGACAGACCCAGAGCTCACCGTTTCAGTCTCTCCCGAAGTAATGCCTGTAAATATTGACCACAAAACACTTAGCACCAAACTATTTAAGACTAAATAGATCTTAAAAACAATAAAGCAGTCAACACACTTGCCTTTCCTTCTGTCTGACTTACCATTCCCTTGCTGCAGAGAGGGTGGCCCAGCTTCTTGCAGCCCCTTCTGCAAAGTCTGCCTTTGTGTTATTTCTTCCACCAGTCTGCCAACTTTATCCTCCTCTGAGTTTTCGTTCTGAGCCTGACAAAGCAGTTGCATCCCTTGGAATTGGAGCTATCATTCTGTAATTACCACCTCATGGATTTAGACACATAGAACTGACACAGGGGAACCACTGAATTGCCTTTTATTCCTTCATCAGTGAGCTCCCTATTAAGTTAGATCAATACGTCTACACAGGAAAGTAATATGAAGTAGTATAACCCATTCCATAGTAACTTCCTCTCATGAATCTGGCCACATACAGAGTTCATAAAATTATTACAACTTGGTATTCTTCAGCTATTACTCAATACTGGCAAAAATCAATTCCTTCTTCACAATAAACCCCCCAGATTTTATGAAGCAGTAAAAGGGCCAAGTCCTGTCAGATGATTTAGGGAAAAAGACTTCAGCCTCTGGTTTCTCTTGTACTAAGCACAATGCAAAATAAAGATCAATGTGACGAAAGAAGAGCTCATACAAGTAAGCCAATCTTCTGTATGCTACTAAGCCACATTAGAAAGCCTTTTAATCCCTTGTATCTGACAATGCCTGCTGGTTTGAGCCCCAGAGTTGGTTCATTCAGACTCTGTCAGTGAAATCTTTTTAAAGCCAAGCATGGCCAGCTGATTTTCATGTCTTCTAAGCCTCTACACCAATTCACATTGCTGCCTGAGTCCTGCAGGTCACCTTTGGACTCAGCAGCTGGGAAGTAAATGGGTATGCACACATTCCCCTTGAAAGAGATAGGCAAAAGACTTATGAAAGAAATACCCACCCCAAACATCACTGACTAAAATTTTCCTCCTAAATCACAAAGATAACATCAACTGGAACTTCAAAGCATGCACCTAGCTGATCATTCTACCCAATAGAATCTGCCTTCAAGGCTGCCTTTTAGAGTAAGACTGTGTTTATAGTTGAATAGTGAGGATGGTAAACCCAGACTGACAGTGATCTTGTATGTATAAGGCACCAACACAGTATTCAGGAAGGCTCCAACAGGCAGCTCCTACAAGAAATGCTTCATCCATAGCAAAATGACCAATTGAGGTGATATTTTCGACACTATGTTTTCAGACAGTACAAATCAGGTCACTCTTCATCATGTCCTTCACATGCAGAAGAGCTGAACACCCACGGCAACAACTGGAGGAAAATGACACTTGGCAGGACTAGAAATTTAAGATGCCTTAGAACTAGATCTTTAAGGTCCCTTCCAACACAAACCATTCTATGATACCAAGACTGCCCTGGAGACTGTCCACAAGCAACACCTACTACATGACTACAGTGGTGACTGGTCTCATGCCTTGCTAATGCTGAGTCTGATAAGAACAGGATCAGTGGATTAAAGGAGCTCAAAGAATATTTGCCTTCTGTTACAGCAGTTACTAAGAGCTTTGGTGGCCCTATCGGCTGCTGGGAGCTGCCCTGGGTTAAGGCCTAGCTGATGGTGGCAGCTGGGAGGAAGCCTGGTAGAGGAGCCACAGCAGGAACTGTCCAAACCCACGATCTCTCTGCTTTGTCCTTGGGGAATGGCACAAATCATATGGATCATCATGGCGGGCAGCAGCATCTAAAAATGGAAAATATTATTAGGTCATTTAACACCTTGTCTAGCCCGGGGTGAGACCCATGTACTCCAAAATGAAATCTTTCAAACCCTAATTAAATGGAGTCAATCCTCATTAAAAATAAACTAGGTTAATATTTATGAGAGGCATTCCTGGTGCTACATAATATCTCAGCACCTCATTTAAGGACGTAACTGGAAATACTTTGAAACACAGTTCCATCAGCTTCTCCTGCCCATTGATTTTTACTTTTCTGAGCACTCTGAAATCATCCCTATTTATAGTTTTGAAAACAAGTTGCTGGCAGTGAGCCAAAATTGTTTAGGCCCAGATCACGACCTTCCTGTAAACTGCAATGATCTGACTCAAGTCAACACAATTTCCCTCACACGGTTCCTTTGAGGGGTGGGTGGAGAAGTGCCATATTTCTGACACACCCAAAGACCAGTATCCTTTCCTCAAGCCTGGCTTCATGGCAAGGGTTCCCCCCCTCCCTCCAGAAGTGCACATCCTGTTAACCCTTCGCTTTCACATCTGTATTTGTCTCACTCTCGTTCCGCTTTACAAACTTGTAGAGAAGGGCAAGGGTTCCTCTAGCTAATGGCTGAGAACGTGTAAAAATAAACTTGTCTGAAGCACTTTAAATGGGCTCTGCTGGTGCCAGGACATTGTTGGCCCTGGCCCGCAAGTGAGGAGTCTGGTCCAATTTTCATTTATTTCAAGGTCATTTTAATAGTATGTAGTATGGATGCAGCAGGACGTTAACGAAGCTGCGAATTGGGACAAATGTATTCCTGGATTTCTGTAGCCTGCTAAACGCACTGTAAATGCCTAAAATTAAGAGGCTAACTTTAAAAGGGAAGGCTGGCTGGAAGGAGCAGGAGAATGTTATTATTTAAGCTGCAGCAAAATGTAAGGTGTGGTTTCAACATAAATTCTGATTAGGAGGATTATGTTGATGGAGATACTGTTTAACAAGAAAGAGAATCTGATGTGAGGGACATAAATATCCTCATCACTATCATTTCCCAAACCATATACTCTCTTTAGTAGCATTCCAGGCAGCATTAAACCCATCTTCTTGTAACTTGCTCCAGCCGAATTAGTAATTTTTATTATTGTTCAATGGCATTTAATGACTCTGATTTACTGAGAGTAATGTCTTGCTTTTTAAAGAACCGTCTGACAAAGTTCTTGGTGTCCTGCAGAGTGGAAACGGGCCAGAGGAGAACACGGTCCTCATAGAGGCTCTCCGTGCACAGCTGGTGTCGGTAGGTTTACATTTTCCCTGTTAAATTACAACAAATGGCAACCAGACTTCAAAAGCAATGACAGAAACACGAAAGAAACGTGCTAGGTTCATTCCCATTGGTTCAAAAAATGGGTCAAGACCAGCGCCGAGGGAAATATGTAAATAAAGATGTAGTAACAGCCCGTACCATGTTTACAGCATCATTAGGTCGGGGTTTAACTAAACGGGAGCGCACCCAGCCTGGGGAAGGCCAGCGGGCTTCACCGCAGCAGAGCCGCCGCCTCTCCGTTCCACCCGCTGAGAGCTGCGCTGCCCTAGACCCCGAGTTGTGACCGGGCATCGAACTTACCGGCGGGTCAGCGGCACCGGGACGGCTCCTCTGCCCCCCGCGCCCCGGCATCCGCTCAGCCCCCGGTGTCCGGCCGCGGCACGGCGCTGCTGTCCCCCGGCGGGGCGGGGAGGAGCGAGGGGCGGCGGGCGTGGAGCAGGGCGGCGGGGGGAGGGCAGGATTTAAACGAAGGGCGGTGACACCGCACAAAAGATTTCGATAGGCTTAAGTGAGGTTACAGCGAAGGCAACAGGGAGGGGGCAGCCTCCCCCAGAGCCATGCAGCGTCTGGCTGGCGGAGCCGCCGCAGCCGCCTCTTCCCAATAGTTTGAACGCCTGAGAAAGGGAATTTAAACCAAGATTTCCTCTTTTCCTTTTATTTTTTCTTCTGTGTTTTTTTTTTGTGTTTTTTTTTTTTTTTTTTCCTGGTAGTTGGCGACTCGGCCGAACATGGCAGGAGCAGCGCAAGGCCGGGCGGTTCGCAGCATCCGCGGCTGCAACCCGGAGCCACCACCCTTGTTTGCGGGAAGAGCCTAAGTTGGCGCGGCGGCAGCGGACGACACAGCGGACAACACACAGCGGGAGCCCGGCGGAGGGGCATGGGCCACGGCGGCGGGGAGCGAGCTCGCAGCGGCCGCGTGAATGACCGAGGCAGGAAGGAGTGAGGCAGCGGCAAAGGAAGGGGAACGGAT
>JAOEHY010015733.1:13262-24360 GCA_025447955.1 Psilopsiagon aurifrons | reverse complement strand
GTCCCTGCCCATGGTAGGGGAGTTGGAACTAGATGATCTTAAGGTCCTTTCCAACCCTAACTATTCTATGATTCTATTACAATATCAGCCTGGTTTGTGAGGATCCTTATACTAATTTTCTTCTCCGATCTGTTTTTTTTTTTTTTCCTAGCTTCTATCTAAATCAAAGTTCAAAGGCACCAAAACTAGTGAAAAATAGACTAAAATTGACTAAAATCTGAGCTAGAGTCCAAGCTGACAGGCCAACGAGACAGAGTTCAAGATGGCAGCATCATTCAATCACATGTGCCCATGTGTCAGCTGAAAAGGAGTCAGAGAAGGATTGTGCCTTCAGTCTGCTGGACTTTGTCCTCCATCATGCCTTTGCAAGTTATGGTAGTAACTGTGGTCCCCAAGTCCCAACAGTTTAGAAGAGAAAGCTATTCCCTGGGCATCCTTTTGGAAGCAGCAAAGTTGCAGCTTTAGATTGATGTTCTTCTTCATCCTGTGATCATAGCTAATTATAAGAAATTAATAGAAACATAGCCAGATCCAAAAGTTTATTAGAAAGTAAGCATTGTAGTTTAATTATGCCACTATGTTGTGTACAACACAAAGCCCACTGAAATCTGAATACTTGATGATCTTTGGAATTTGACTAAGAGCTCTTCAGCCTTAGGGAGAAACTTGACAATTACTCATCTACATATGCTGACGATCTCTACATATCAGGGGCCCCATGAGGGTCTTTAATTGCTCTGTAAACTTCAAACTGGAGTGTTCTTCAGTAGGGAAAAACAAGATGCTGCATTCAAGCTAAAGAAGAGTGGTAGTTGACATGTTTATTAAACACCCCCAGGCCCCAAAGAACTGCAGGGTGGAAAGTTCTCTCTGTAGACGCTAAAAGTGCAGCATCAGATTTATTCAAGATAGAACAACCATGCACGAATACTCAGGTGAAACTATGCCATGATGGATCCAGGAAAACTTCCTTCAAAAGCATTTCCACAACTTCAAACAGTGTGCCTATTCTCTGACTTCTGCAGCCCTTTCTGCCACATTGGCTTGAGTTTAATGACTGTGCACACAAAACGTCTTCATGGTTTCAGTGGGAGTGCACAGTTGATTTTATAAGGTGCCAACCTGAGCTTTTCAAAAGTAAAGGGATGTCTGCCTCACTTGTACAATTGTAGACAGTGAGTTTTGTCCAGTATCTGGCAGGGAGAGGCTTCTCTCCTCCAAGATACCTTCAATACACTACCTGAACTTATGCCAGAAATTTTAGTAGGTCTGGCTCAAAATATAGCAGGAAAACAGATCACTTCATAGCAGAATTGATAGCTTCATATTCCTTTCCTTTAATTTACGGTTTGACACAAGCCCACAGTTTGATGATTAAGGTTATTCATGTGTTACGGACAGTGCAGAAGGTTATTCTGGCTCAATCTCTTGTTGCTGTATTGACTTGACGCTGGCTTTGACGTTTACCTTGTATGTTGTCAACATAATCAGCAAGCGAATTCGGATTGCTTCATTTCTAATTTTCTTTGTATTTCAGGAATGTCCTCCCACTGCCGCGCAGGTTCACTATATACTGAACTGGCCACAGCACACAGGGAAAGAAATGACACTAACCTCTCTAGAAGTCATCTAACATAGCAGCATCAGTCTTGGTCAGGGATTTTACAAACTGCATTATCATTTCTGGGGAGCAGAAGGAATAGACAGAGCTTGGACTGCACCCTGATGGGATGTGCAGCACTCACCATTAGGGGAACACTTTGTCTTGCAATGAAGTTGATCGGGAAATAACTGGAGAGAATAAATCTGGAAACTCCCAGCGTCAGCTGCATTCTGGGCTCTAAAGACACAATCCAGACCTTTGAATCTGAGGAGGCAGAGTCTTATCAATGCAACACGTTAAACAACCTTAACTCCAGTGAGCAATGGCACCACTGTAACACTTGTTTATTAGAAAAATGCATCTGATCTCAAAGGCCGGCATGACAAGTTCATTACGTATCAATTTAATTAGCTGATTTACATTTAATTTACATTTCAATTAATGTCTTTAGCAACAAAACGTTGCCTTAATAGGGTAATTGCCTGTTAGGCAATATGTAAAAGAATAAATAGTCACATTCTGAGCAAGAATTCCTATTTTCAATTTTTTATTACCATAAATAACCTAAATAATTATTGCTCTTAAGGGGCCATGTCCCAGTTCCCTTCTGGGTCTAATTATAAAGACTTAGTACCTCATTAAGCAAAATGCTTTTGGAGTCACACAAAAGCATTACTCTAATCGTGACTCATTAGTTTCGACAAAAGAGGGGAAAAACTGCAGAAGTCGGCACATTTCGCAATATCATTCTTGTGGTTCATAAGCAGCAGCACATTTGAGACGTGGCTGTTACAGCTGTGCAGGAGTTTCTGTCATGAAGCCCTATTTTCAGAGCAGGTTTTTTGTGTAACTTTGGTCATTAAGAGAGTCACACATGACTGGAAAAGCTGTCATGTGTGCCCCTGGCATGGAGCAAGAAGCTTGAGCAAAGTTTTGGTTTCCTGTTCCCTGGGAGCTCATGTTTTGCCCATGTGGCCACAAGCATGGTATTACATAGGATTCCTCTTTTTCCACCATGCCAGAAGGGCTGCTTTCATCATCCAATGCACAGAAAACGGGCATATCTTTTAGGATTTGTTTAAATTCAATGATGCTTTATCACAGCACTCCTTGTCTGTAACTAGAGAGCAAAAACTGACTGTGGGCTTGGGTGTGAACAGACTGTGACTTTAAGGCTCTTAGTACTGGATCCAAGCCACTGTGGCAACACGATGTAAATCACTGATCTCATCTATGCTCACTCTGCTGTTTTAATTTGTTCAAAATCCCAAGGAAGGTTTGGCATGGCATTGGTGAGTTTTATGCTACATTAGGCATTGACTCTCTGTGCTAGTCTAACATTACACTGGATCCAGCATCGTCTGTCGTTCGGCAGCCAGCGCAAAGCCAATGCTAAAGCACTTAAGCTGGCACAAACTCTCTGTCAGGAGCTCTGACTGATTTGATTTACATGTGTGAGTTCTGACTGGGTGAAGTTTGCTCTGCTGGTGATCCAGTGGTGCAAAGATCCAGAACTGATGACTGGAAGTAAGGCACTGATTGCATTTGCCTAAAATGATGTCTTGTAAGGAAAGAAAAAGGGACTGATTGCAGTTTTGTTTAGCAAATAATGAATTCATAATATTCTAGGAATATATACAGCCTTTAAAAAGAAAGTATTTAACTAATGAGAAAACAACCTTTTCATATAGTGTTAAGTTTCATTAACCTTTAATGTTGATTCATATGTAAAAGAAACCCAAACTCAAACACCATACTATTTTTCCTTCTTCCTTACGTTGCAGATAAAAGCCAAAGCCAGCAATAGGATTTTTTTTAATGACAGTATTATGCAGCCTCTAAGAACAAATAATCTGTGTTTTTTCTTTTTTAAAATTATTTTTTCCTTCATTTTTCATTTTTTTCCCTTGTTTTAGTGACTGTTACTGTCTTCATTTCACAGGTAGTTAAACTGGCAGCACAAAAAGCGATGTTTCATATATCAGAGCTGTAAAGGAGACCCCTAACCTCACAGTCCAACCATCCTGATCTAATGCCTACTGAAATACACGATGGCTTTAGTGGATTTTGGAACTCATCTTCAGCCCCAAGGTCTTCAGACAACTAAAGACTGCGGTACGAACACTGCTCATTGTTACCTGGTATTAACTCGCCCAACTCCAGAGGTAATTCATCTGGACTATGTGCTTGGGCAAATTTATCGCCAGAGACTGGGCAAGCTCTAGTTCCTCAGTGGTTAATTCTCCTGTAACAGAGAGCTGTATGAATAAACCATTAGAACAGTAAAAAAGAAATCAGGAGAGAGTCACTTTCTTCTAATACTAAATGCACCCTTTCACTGGGAGAAGGAAAACAGTGCTGTCTTTAGACAGAAAGAAAAGGTTCCACTTCCCAAAAAATTTCTTCTTACCTTCAGAAGTTAATTGCTTACAACTCAGAGGTATCTCCTGGTATTTTGCATTTTACTTTGCTCCTATACTTGATGGATCTGGAATTCTCTTCCGAGCTCTAACTCAATTTTTGCTTTTTAAAGCTCATTTAAAACCTTTCCTACTTTCCTGTGTCTCTGATTAACACTAATCCACTCTACCCTTTCTTTTCCTACAGCTTCTTATATTCGCCCCTTGCTGCAGCCTGCAAGAATTCTAATTGGCATCTGCTCTCCTTTTTGGGTTTCCATTTTTTTTCCTTTCTTCCCGCTCCATTTTCTCTCTGTTGCTATCTGGGCTGCTCTATGCCATCCTGCTGTAAAGGATTTGATGATTTTCTTTCGGAAGAACTCTAATAATAGCCACAATCCTGCCCCTTTACAAATCTTCCTCAGAATGAAAAAAAGTTCTTCCCTCCAGAGAGAATTCCATTGAAAACCAAAAGTTCTTGTTAAAAAATAACAACTCCCTCTCTGCTCCTGATGGATTGGTGAAATTTTAAAGGAGGAATGTTACAATTCACAGAGAATTTGAACACAGATCTCAGAGCTCCCTATTAGACAGAGTAACTTCAGCTATCATTTAAAGAAAGCATTTCAGTTTTCTTCTCTAACACAACAACAAGCTACAGTTTGTAACAGGAAAACAAGCCAGCCAGAAAATCCTCAAGGTTCTCTAGTGACTTCACTGCTGTCAGTCAAATTAACATGAAGATGCTAAAACACTGCTGCTTTAATGGGCAAAGGGACAAAACTCGTGGCACACTGCAGAGACTTTTGAAAAACAAGTGCCTAGATGCCATCTGAGCTGGATGAAGCTAAGAGAAACCAGAGCCTGGGATTATCATGAGACGTCATGGATTTGGAGTTTTAACTGCCATATAGGTGGCCTATGCCAAAACTGTGATTTCCCAACCCCTTACTCAGCTGCTGCCTCAGCCTGCAGCCCAGAAGTGAAGATTTTCCCTCTGAAAACTGGGGTCTGACGCTTGCCTCCTGGCCCTGATCAGAAGTAGTCAGTAAGACAACTCTGACAAGCTTGGAGCCACATTGTGCCTGTGCTCTCAAGACCTCATGAGGCCAGCATTCCATGCTGCCCCACAGCATTTCCTTTGGCCGTGCCAGGTGCTGCAATGCACAGGCTCCAAAGCAAATTCTTCAGAGCCCTCTCCTCTGTTCTCTGCTCAGTAAGCAATACTTTACCATTTACTTTTTTTAAATATCTTTTAGAGTCACAATGTTTACAGACAGAACATAAGGTAGCCTCCTATACATCACAGACCATTAAATACTGTTGTCACCCTTCTTCTCAACTATAGTATGTTCTGTTTTGACAAAAGTCGTCCTTTAGTCAGTAGCTCATTTTCCTTTGGTATTGTCAGAAAATGAAAAATTCATTTTCCTTTTGATAGCTTGTTCCAGAGGTTACTCACTTTCTCTGTTAGGATATAATGCCCAAAATCTAATTAAATTTTTTTAGCTTCATTTTCTAGCAATTGCCTTTTGCTATGCTTTTCCCAGTTATACTGAAGATCCATACAGTACCCTGTATTTTTTAACAGAAAGGTACTATCAACTGTACTCAAGCCACAGCTTTTGGCTTCCTGTTACGGCTACTGTGCTATGGCTGCTGCAGCTGGAGCTATTACAGCTAACCTTCTGCAAGCAATGGTTCTCCAGTGCAGAATACAGGTGCCTTTTTGTACACTTCCAAGCCAGCTGCTCTTAATTACTGCAGGATCAGGGTTGTTGTCTCTGGGATGGCAGAAGAATGGATTAGAACAGTTGGTGATTTCTGCTTCCTCCACGGTCATCATCTTGAGTTGCTTTGCAAACCCGACAGTGTTCTTTTCTTTGCTTTTTAAATACAAAGCTGTACAGGCGTAAGGAATAAAAGCTCTAATTTATTCTGCAAAAGTGTTCATCAAGTGAGAGACAGGACTCTGGGAAAAGATTAAGAGCTTACATTTTTCATTTGACTTATTTCACATAAAATTTCATAGAGGATAAAATGATGGGAGGCAAAGAAGCAAAGATATTTCTGTTTTATCTCTGTCTAAGGACCATAAATCTTTCTGAAGTACCATTAATTATAGCAGCGCCATTCACAACGCTATTGTTAAGGGTCTATCAGCAGTTCCATTATAAACCCCTATTTTCAGGGGTTTATAACTTGGTTAGAAGAATTTTGTTTCAGGCAAAAACTTTACTGGGGCAATGTCTTTATCTACGACATTTTTATTTTTTCAATGTAAAACACAAAGTGAAGTGTCACCTCTTTTGAACTGAATAAGGGAGAGCCCAGGTACCATCTAGGGGTACCAAGCTAACGCTGTCTTGGCTGATTGCATCTGTACCATTTGTGAATTCTTGAGACTGTATTCACAGAAGTTATCTCAAAGATTAATTTAGACCATTCCTTTAAAATGCAAGTTTCCAATTAGTACAACTGAATTCAAGGTCTGGAATATTCCTCTAGTGGCTGTAATCAAATCAGATTTGATTTCTTTTTTGCCTGCAGCCAGCCAAGAAAGAATTTAGCAGACTTGGAAAACAGCTTAAATGTTAAATAAACTTCAGTGTCTTTAGCTTGCCTTTTTTGTTGTTGTTGTTGTTGCAGGCATGACCCACATCAAGAATCAGTGAAGTTAATGGTCACATCCACTAAAGAGCGTACAGGCTTAGCAGCAGTACAGAGGAATTTCTCTTTCATGGCTGAGCCATACTGAAATGTTAGAGAGGTGCTGTGTTTCTCCAGATGTGTAGTGAAAAATGCTCTTCAATAGGCACAAGTGAGAGTGGGAGGCCACAGGAAAGAAAGGTCACTGCTTCACCTATGTAACGCCATGAGCACATGGCCTTTTGGCTGCAGCAACTTGTAGGTTCATCAAGGAAGCCTAGAGCTCTGCCCAGCTGTGTCCCTGTACATTAAGAAAGAGCAAGATGCTTGATAAAACAGGATCAACAAAAACATTGTGTGCTTTTTCTAAAGCAATAGATATTAATCAATGGTAACTTCTGGGCAACTTTTTCCTGCTTTAAAGCAGAAAGATTAGATGAAAATGTATTTTGTGAAGTGTGCTGACACTCTCAGGTAATCTCCATCCTTTGTCCTTATCAATAATCTAACACTCTAGCTTCCCCCCTGCAGTAATGCAGATCACTTCGGTCCTCTTAGATCCTGTTAGAACCCGTCACATTACAAAATTCTTCCAGCTCTGCTCTGTAGCATACTGGGATTGTTTAGTCTTAACTTCTGGCTGTTTTCCTCCACTACAGTTCTCTGCACAGGAACTGACCTTTGGGAACTGCACATTTAACCCAGCCAGACAGTGAGATCAAAATAAGTAAGGCATGTGGGTATTCTCTTACAGAATCCTCTACAGTGCTCTGATTCTACTTTGAACACTGTTGAATGCATCTGGTTATAATGAGTTCCACTACCTAAAGTACTTTCTTCTATCAGTCTTGATTGTGTTGTCTTTTAATTTCATGGCATGTGTCCTTTGAAAAGATAAATAGGCATGGGTAAACAGAAGAAGCCATTTCTACGTATTATTCAACCCCTTATGCACCTCTTACGTATTGTATCTTATTTTTCCTCTCTCCACAGTAAAACAGTCTTAATGTTTTGTTTGTTTGCATTTTCCAATACAGAAATCTTTCCATATCTCATTATTCATTCCTGTTATTTGAGCAGATGTCTTCCTGGAATTCTCCACAGTTATTAACAAGACAATCATACTTGGCGATGATATCCAAATAAAGGATGTGCAGTAAGACAGAGGTCTCTTCTGGCAGCTCTGTCAACATCAGGGGTTTGAAGTAGGCAGAAATGGCTAACAACATCCAGAAGAACTGCAGAGGAGGGTGGAAAACTGTGGAGAGCTCCTTTATTTCTTTTATTCTTATTGCCAGAATGATTGTGCAATGCCACTTTGCACCCAGCAGGACATTTCCTAAGTTTAAGGAGAAAACCATTCTTGGCTTCCTAGCTGAAAGTGACTCTCCTGACAGATGCAGTCATGTCAGACTTGCTCACTGACCTCCTGTGTTAAATGGATTAATTCTGTCTAATTCACAGTATTTTACAGATCCTGCACTTCAGAATATCCACTGCTTCCAAACCTGACTCTTCCCAGTTTTCCCCACTTTACTTATTTTGAAGCAAATTTTCATACGTTGAAACTCCTGAGGCCTAACAGTCACCAGCACTGCAACAGTAAGGTACAAACCCTGTGATAATTATGTTAAATCAGTGCAACCTCACTCTTTTGACAGTTACTCCTCGTCTGTAATGATAGAAATAGGAGCAGAATTGAATATTTTGATGACAACAGGGTTCTTCCATAGCAGGCATGTTGGAGGGCCTGGAGGACAGAAAAAGATGAAGCTTTCAAATGGAGGAGACTGCAAAAACCTTAGCATAATGAAAAGCTGTCATCCAGGCTTTTTTATTACATGGAACTAAGTATAAGTAGCGTTACAAGAAGATTTACTTTCCTAAAGCAAAAGAATTCATGTGCTTTCACAGCAGGGAACTTTACAGCAGTTAAAACCTCAGGTCTATTAAAGTAGCATGCACTTTCTGTGGATTTGCTTATCAGTTTTGCCTATTAGCAAATGGATTTATGCTGAAAGCAAGAGTTTCCCTCTCTGTCCCCCAAATTCCTGCAGTGCAAATATAAGACTAAGTTGTGCATTTCAACAGAATGAGAAGGTCCAGATGGATCTCCCCCTACTGCAGAAGGGGCTGGACAGGAAAAGCACTGCAGCAGCAGCAGCCTTTCTTTCCAAGACCCAGCGGGGCAAAGTGGCAGAAGCTCTGCAGACAGAGGAATGGAGAAGCATCACTGTGCACACTGCATTGCTCTCCAGTCTATCTCAAATTTTCCCTGACTTACCAAGGAAAAGCACTGAAATTCATCGCTGCCTTATCACTTCAGAGTAGCTTTCTGTCCTGCCTTGTGCTCCTTTTCCAAGGGTTATAAAGTACTTCTGTTCCAGAGTACTGCACATGGATATTAAATTTTCATCGCAAACATGATGCCATTTTCGATTTCAGCATTTATCTATCTTCTGTTCTTATATGGCCACACTTACCATAATATCTCATACTTCACAATCTTTAACACATTACTTATCCCTTCAAAAAGCATGTGAAAAGTAACCAAAAATAAGAAATAAACCATATTAATACTGTTCCCATCTGAGGGTACGGATCTTCGAGAATTTTTTTCTCATTAACTCTGGAATGCTATTCATAACCTTCAGGCTGATAATACATAGAAAACGATTACATCCAAGTGGCAACCCCTCCTTAATATGTGCATTACAGGTCTGTGATTCAAAAATGAGTTTTTTCCAGGTCTTTTCCAGAATCCTGTCCTTTGCTTAGATAGGAAAATAAAAAGTCCCATTAATAAAAATAAGGCCAGCATTTCCAATTGTTTATTTAATGTTAAAAGACTGGTATCAGGTATTAGCAGTGATATTTAATCCATCTGTAGAGTTCATTTTTGTCTGCAAGGGCTTATTATGTTATGTTGTTTAGTTTCCTTCAGGAAAAAAAAAAAAAAAAAAACAACCCACCATAATTAAACCATTTTGAGAACACTTTTTTTTTTTTTTTCCCAGATGGCAGTAGTAGCTTTCTGCATCAGTCAGCACGACTTTTCTTTGACATGGTAACATTACCTCATAGCAGCCTTCCAGTATCTGAAGGGGGGCTATAGGGATGCTGGGGAGGGCCTCTTCATTAGAGACCGTAGGACAAGGGGTAACGGGTTCAAACTTCAACAGGGGAAGTTTAGATTGGATATGAGGAAGAAGTTCTTTACTGTAAGGGTGGTGAGGCACTGGAATGGGTTGCCCAGGGAAGTTGTGAATGCTCCATCCCTGGCAGTGTTCAAGTCTGGGTTGGACAGAGCCTTGGGTGGCATGGTTCAGTGTGAGCTGTCCCTGCCCATGGCAGGAGGGCTGGACCTGAATGATCTTAAGGTCCTTTCCAACCCTAACTGTTCTATGATTCTAGGATTAAAATAAAGCAATCCATGGAATGCATTTGAGCCACTGCTCTCTTTTGGAGGCAATCAAAATTTGAGGTTGAGTTTCCTCCCTTCTATACAGCTGTACTTGTGAATTTGAAGAGGCTTAAACTCCCTCACAGCCTGAGACCGAAACAAATCAAAGTTGCCAAAACATAAAGTCAGACTAACTTGGTGTTAAACATCACTGCAAACACTCTGAGAACAACTGAGCAGCAAAGACTTTGGGGAATAGCCTTGGTACAATCACAGTGGTGGTGGAGATCAGCAGCATAAATTTGAGTTAATCTAGTAATGATAACAGAAAAGCAGGCCTGAAAAGACAGCTTCAGATATGGATTGTGCAGAGGAGCCTCTGAAGATGGGACTGGTCAGAATACACCATGTCCACTCTGAATCCCACAGGATTAGACACATTGAAATTCAGTGCTTTGGCTATTCATCCCAGAAACTCTGTAAAACTTGGTTTTCCCCTCTTCTGAAGGGAAGGGTCTTTTGGCACCCTTGTGCAGGAGGACCAAGAAACTGGAGGCATTAGACATGTCACAAGCTTCATGCTCCTTCTAGATGCCCCACACTACCACAGCTCCCCCATGGCCTGGTTCCCTGCCCTGTGCAGACGTTTCAGCTTTTGCACCAGCAGTCCCTTCCCATGACTGCGACTGTCCCTCAGGGCGCTGAGGGGCTGGGCATTACCCCTGCTTTCCATACACCCCATCAGCACCACAGTGGCCCTGAGGGAAGTGCCGGCACAGGAATGATGGCAGCACCAGCCCATACTGTGTATACAAGGACAGACTGCTCTGTGGCGAGCAGAGCGACATCGGCGAGGCCGCGGACGCCCGCACCCCCCTCACACCGCAACATGGCGGCCACGGCGGCCGCCATGACCGCAGCGCACCGCGGGAAGCACAGGCGCGGCCGCGCAGGGCATTGCGGGAAGGCGGGCGCGGCGCCGGAAGTGCCCCGGTTGCCGTGACGACGGCGTCGGCCCCGCGGCGCGGGGCAGCCAGAGCGGGC
>JAOEHY010015733.1:0-13143 GCA_025447955.1 Psilopsiagon aurifrons | reverse complement strand
GGGAGCCCGCGGCCCCGCCGCTCCATGCCGCGGAAGGCGCTGCTGTGCGCCCTGCAGCTGGATGTCCGCTCGGTGAGTGCCCGGCTCGCGGGACCCGCCGTGCTCGCCGGGGATCTGCGGCCCGCTTCTGCAGGAGAAGCCGCGGTTTGCCCTTCCGGCGCCGCTTCCCGCCTCTCTCGGCCGCCGCCCGTCCCCTGTTCTGCCGGCCCGGTGGTTCTGCTGGGAGACGGGTCTGGGCTGTGTTGCTGAGCGGGAGTCGCCCTCGGTCTTGAGCTGCAGCTCCAGCTGGCTCCTGGGCAACTTGTGCTCCTTTGTGTGTGCATCCCAAGGAAGCCGGTCAGCAGGCTCCCTGGTGATAGCGCCAGCCGTGCTCCTTGACCGTCCTCACTTCCCCCCTATAAAAGGTCTTTTTTAAGAGATACTGATTCTTGAGGAGCTGTACGGTGTGGGAAGAGCACTCTTGAAACGAACAAAGTAAAAGAAATACCAGGAAACAGTGTCTTACACGTGGCATGTAGATCTCTGTGAGTGATGAGGTCCCTGTGGGTGCAGTTTGTGGTAGAGGGCAGCTATGAAGTACCTGGAGGGGGCTGAGTGGGACTAAGTGTGAAACTGGAAAGTTTTTCCATTAATCGTGTCAGGACCGTTCCCTGTGCACTTTGCAAAGTTTTTCTGCTTATGTACAAGGTGAGAGTAAATAAGACTGTCATTCTCCTGATAACTTCAAAGAAGCAGTTGAAGTCAGCGCACTCACTCTGGAGTTGTTGGCTTCATACACCCTGGTTGCTGTAATCCAGAAGTTTGGCCTCCTCATGGGGCAAGAGCTGCCAGAGTACTTGCTCCTGAAAAGAAAACCCAAGGTGCCATCCAAAACATTTAAGTGCAGGTCCAGAAAGTATGTACTGGGAAATGGACACTGATTGCTGAGCCACCTTTGTTCCCAAACTCTGAAACAGCGCTGTGGATTTCTACACATAGACTGTGAGAGTTATCACTCTTAATGGTGGTGTTTTGCTGTCCCAACAGTTAGTGTTTATAATGCAGATGCCACTTGATTCCTGGAAAGCAACAGAGCCAATCTGTCATTTCACTCCTGTGGTGGTTTGAAAGCTTTCCAGCCTGAATTTCCTTCTGGTTACTTGACACCCTGCTCTTAATGCAGTTATCAACACCAACCTTTCACTTAAATAATTTTCTTCCCTCCTTGGTGTTTGCTCTCTTGATGTATTTTTGGACAGCAGTTCTGTCATTTCACAGGTGATCTTTGTTGGCTAAAAAGACCTGGTTTTTTTGGTAGTGTTTTATGTGATTGACTCAGCAGTCTTCTGATCATCTTAGGGACGGGTGTTACTCGTTCTCTTTGAAACTGCATTGATCAGGATCAGAATTGAATTCAGTATTCCAGATGGGATCTCACTGTTGCTTTAGGTTATGTCAGGAAAAAAGTCCAACATTCATCCTATATGTCTTAATCTAATAGTCTCCTCATGGCTGTGCTGCTGTTATGCTGTCATTTATTTGTTAACACACTCATCTTTCCCTCAGCCAGTTTGAAGGTTAGTTCCCCCACAGTGAAAGCAAAACCTGTTGTTGATGAACAGTAAGTACATCTCATCTCTGTCACTGTGGTTCCACAAAACAGGTTTTTCTGTAACATTTTGTTGACCTTTGGTGATTTCTGAATTTTAATTGAAAAATGTGAGAATATTCTTTTTGTGTCAGAGTCATTAAAAATATTAAAAGGCATGTTTCCCAGCATATACAGAGCAACATTTTTAATAGTAGCCCTCATATTGATGCCTGCCAGTTTTGCACGTAATTGATGTGGTAGGTGGCCCTGCCCATGCAGGGGGTTGGAACCAGAAGATCTTTAAGGTCCTTTCCAACCCAGACCATTCTGTGCTTCTGTTATGCTGTCCTTTGGGCAGTTCTGTAGCACCTTAGGACTTTCAAACTAACTCCCATCTTCTGCATCAGAAGTAAAAATTTCTTGTGTGACACCATATGATACCCTTTGTCCATAAAATAGGTTTTTCAAGAAACTGTCAGGTTTTGCTTAATTGATCTATTTTTCTCTGAAATTCACTGCTGGGCTAGTTTCTAGTCATGTTTTCTGCCACATCTTTATCCTTAACTTTTACAAATTTAAATATTCTGGTTGATGGGGTTGTATTTTTTCAGATCTCTGTTTCCGCCTCACCTGGTCCTTGTGTTTGTTGTTTTTCAACAGATGGTGCTATCCTTGTTTTTGTAACATTGGCTTTAGTTATGTATAGACTCCACATGAAAAATTACATTCTTTCAGAGCTTAGGCTGAATATGATTCAGCTTCCTTATGGCTGCTTGGTCCAAGGCTATGGCATATTGGGTAACTTCTGTTTCCATCATCTCATTCTTTAAGTTGTTTGGGATTTTTTGCTCCTTTGTTAAGTATTATTAAAACCAGGGTAAATGATTCAGTTGTTTCTGGGGCACAGGTTTGTTAGTTTTCACATCTTGGTTGGTTGTGCTACTTCCATTGCTTTTTCTTTGTTTACTTTGTGACTAAAGTCTTGCCCAAATTTATTATTACTTTTCCTATTCTTTTACAACAGTCTGCATATTTCTTAACCCTCTTTGAAACCTCTCCACTTGTGTCAGATGTTCTGCCCTCTTTGGTTTTCCCTTGCCTTAGAATACAAATGGGGTTTGCTCCTTTTACTGAAATTCCAAGATCTTTTCCAACCCGAGTCTTCCAGCTCTTTGGTTTTCTTCATTTCTGAAAGGCTGCTCTTCTAAAATGAAAAACTTGAGTTAAAGGCCTTATTTGGTTTACCCTGCCATTAATTAAAGTTGAATAATTCATGATTGCTCAGGCTGAGATTTCATTGTTATTTGTTTTTTTGAGACTAATTTTGGTGCCCTCCTCTGCTGCTGGCATTTAGATTGCTCATGTAGGAACAGAATAAAGTTCACATTATTCTTCATGTCATTGCTACATGGAGAATTCACAAATGCAGCAGTGAAGGTAGGTAAAGCTTTAAGCACCGAGATGGATTAATAGCATTGTGGATTACTGTCAGGTAAGGAAACTAAAATCTCTTCACATGGAAAAGATTATTTTTGCAACTTTAAGTCCAAAATGCTGTTCTTTCCGGAAGCTTGCACTCGCAGAAGTTAATACTGGCCAAGGCCCTTCACAGGGAGCTCTTTGTTTTGATGGTAATTGGCAATTAAAGGTATTTTGCCAGGCCAGCCTTTGTCATTGGTTACATAGGCAGCTGCAATTTTAGGAGACTGCATGTAACAAACAGATGCCATAAGGAGTTGTGAATCAGTAGAATTCTGTTCCTTTGTATGAGATCACAGAATGGTTGAAGCTAGAAGGGTCACCTAGAGCACATTACTCAGGATTGTCTCCAGATGGCTCTTGAATATCTCCAGGGAAGGAGACTCCTCAACCTCTCTGGGCCACGTATTCCCATGCTGAGTCACCCTCACAGAAATGTTCTTCCTCCTGTTCAGGTGGAACTTTCTGTGAATTCAGTAATTTCTTTGTGGCTATTTGTGATGTCCCAACAATAAGGCTGGTATACGTTTTCCATCCTCGTGGAAACTGCTGCAGGGAAGTCCAGAGTAATGCTGTTCTAGACGTTCATCATAGATCTTCTGGCTAGTAGTAAGATCAGTTAATTGCAACATTGATAACCCCTCTTCCTTAGCTAATCCATAGATAATACTATGTCAGTGTTTAAAATGGTCCCTGCCTGAACAGTTTACGCTCAGATAAGAGCTTCAATTTGTCTCCTAAGTGTTGTGAAGCTCCATGCATCACATATTACAAAATAGATTTCACAAACTGCAGGAATATATGTGTCATTCGTTATTTGGAGCTGTTTTAAAGTTACATGAACATGTAAATCTGTTGTTCCAGCCCAGGCAACAAATTGTACAGTTTATCTCAAAGGTAGTAAAAGCGCAAGTTTCCACATGTTTTATCTCGCCCCTTATGAAGATTCGTAAGGATTATTCTTCTTTTGCAGGGTAGTCAGAATAAATGGCACCTGTTGTTCGCAGTTTTGTCCTCTCAGATGTCTTCAAACCTTTCATTTCAATAAATAGGCAAATATTGGTTGAATTCTCTAAGGTGAAAGGCACAAAACCCCAGCTAAAAAATGACAGTCAATTCTACAGAAACGTCAAGATGAAAAGCAAGAACTAAGCTAATATGACATGTAGTATGTAGTTTGGAAGATCTTGCTTTCTATGAATGAAATCTGTCTCTTTCACTCCTTCCTATTCACACTTGCAACTGCATGAGTGTCATACAAGCTGTTTAATGCTTGACAGTCTGTTTCAACCGGGATATCTATTACTCTGGCACTTCCTTTGCAGGTTTGAAGCCCTCATTTACATGGAGTGGAAACCCTTTTTTTTTCTCATTGGATTTTTATGAGAAGCACTATTTTTTTTTTTCTTACACTATATCTATAATAATCTATCACACATTGGTTTCTCTTATTTCTTTCACCTGAGGCTGTTCTGCTATTTATATAGTTTTCTTTTAAATCTAGTTAGGATTTCTCAAGTAAAACATTCATTTGGGAGTAGGAAGCTGTAAGCAAAGAACTTATTTTAATTCCTGTCACTCTCCTCCTTTGTCTTTCTACCTGGCAATTGAACGTCTGAGCACTTTCTCCAGCAATCTTATGTTGGAAGAGACAATGTCATGTTTATTGTATTGCGATAAAAAGTGGACAGTAGAACTGAACTGAAAGGTGACAGTTCTCTGTCTGGCTAACAGAATAAAACCACATGGCTTGGAACAAAACAGCAAATAATTTTACAGTAAGTTGTGTACATCCTTGCAGTGAAAACACAAGAAAGAACATCTAATGTTCATCAGAGCTTTAAGGGCATACCAACTTCTTGCTTAAAGAATAAGAATTGTCCAGCTAAAGTTAAGTGCCAGTATCAGGGAGCCTAATGAGGAGCCTTCCCTGCCTTGAATACCCTGCCTGGTGGCCAGACTTCTCAGCTGAAGCTTTGTGTGCTAAGTGTCTGATAGTAACATAACAGCTGGGTTTTCTTATTTACTTATTAGAAAGCAAAGGTAATACAATGTTTTCAAATGGACATGCCTTTTTTGGTGGCTGGACAGAGTATAGATGTCTAAGCATGTACATTTACCAGTGTCATTCTCTCTGTAGCTAGACTAAAATTTGCATGGGTTTTTGTGTCTTGGCATCATGTAGACCTTATTCAACATGACTTTATATAGAACCTCATGTGACCCTTGATGATTAACTCTAATATAGTTAGTCTATGCCTTAACTGTATTAACCTGAGATTGGGATGCCAGGTTTCACTTGTGGGTGAAGACTGGAATATGTTTACTCACAGTGAGAAAATTTGGTCCTGATTATTTTAAAATGGTGATTATTTTTCCTAGTCAGTCTGTACAAGCCATCGCTGTAGAAAAGATTTTTTTTTTCACTCTAGTCTGTTACAATTTGACTCTCGGAAATCAGCTGTTCCAGCCTTGACCATTTCATTTTTGTCTTGAAAACAGCCATTACTTCTGTAACTGAAGTTCGGTTTGTTTTAATGAGTGTGTTACTCTTACAGATAACTTGCCCTGGAGTGCTGCTGAAAGACAAAGAGGAGCTTTATCTCAGTGTCTCTGTACTTGGGCAGCACAAAAAAACTCAGTGTGTCCCAGCAGCGTTTCCACTCTTCTTCCAAGAAAAGCTAGTATTTGAGAAGGTAAGATAATGTCAAGAGCTAATACAAGCTGAGTAAAACCTATCCCAAACTCCACAGAAACTCACCGCAAAACCCCTCACCACAAGCAGTCACACTGAGGATGGGAGTCACACACAGTATTATAACGCCTGCTTTTCTTCAGCCCGCAGGAGGTGTGTGCATATATTATCCACATGGTTTACTCAAGATTTTTGTATGCTAGAGATTATAATGTATGTTGAGACTTTTTAGATGTTTGTTCATTCTTCTCTGAACTGTCCCCTTAATGTCTGTTTTCCTGGCTTGGAAGGAACTGAATGTTGTTTTAAAAATTATGGCAAGTTGAAGAACAAAGGCTATACGATATAGGAGAGTTAATTTAATTTAGTAGAAAGATAGAATAGCAGCTCAGGCCTTTTTGGTGACATCTGTCTTTCTTTGAGATACTTTTCACATGGTTTGTCACCAGAATTCCCAGGTTGGTACTCTGGCCTCATAATTTATAGTTGTTTATTACATATTCTGAGTCCCTGCTAGCTTCATTATTAGTACCACAGGGATAATGAAACACAGTATCTTGCAGATAAGATCTAGCTTCTGGACTACCTATGAATAATAATACTTTGCCCTTTCTAGTTCTTTTGCTTTAAGCATCCCCCAGCACTTTGAAAACCAGACTGAGTAAGCATCAATGATGCTCTGGTGATGTGGGTAAGATACAATGATAATTTCACCAGCTACTGAAGTGTAAAAAAAGACCATAGTTCTTTAAAGGCAGACATACCACAGACTACTTAAGGGAAATGAATTGAATGCTGTTTTCAGTTTAATTTAGGGGAAGAGAGCAGGATCTATCTGCTTACAAAAGGGGTGAACAAGAAAGCTGAGAATGTATGACTTCTTACAAAAAGCTATTGCCCAGGTCTGGATACTTGTGCAGCACCAGTACTTTGTGGTTTTTTGTGGCTGGTACCTTGAAAATGATCTACACCACTCTGCTGAGACTTTTGTACTGAATTAGAGGAAAATCTGCTACCTACTGAATATCCAGTGCATCATGTTCCCCTATTCCTTGCCTCCTATTTCACATGGGATTCAGGTTAAATAACCCTGAACAGTACTCTGTACATGAATAGTCACTTCCATGGAAATAAAGCTCAAGGCGTAAATATATTTAAAGAACATATTTTCATCTGTCAGAATTCTAGTACATTCAGCAATTTATCTTTCTCTTTCAAAATTTTCTCAGACAATACTTATCTCTATGTGTTCAGCCCTTCACAATACCTCCTAATTTAAATAAGGAGAGCCAACCCTGAATGGCTAGAAAGCAAGTGACAAGAACTGCTAGCTTTCAATGAATTTGATCGTGTGCCAAATGATAATTTCAGTTTCCTTTCTTTTACCAGTGGGGGTACTCTTGCCAAACATCTTGGCAAGGGAGAATATTGTCTTTTAGAGGGTTTTTTTTAACTTCCTTTTCCCTAGAGGTCTACCTGATGGCTTTGGCTCATTATTACTTTTTATTAATTTCTTTTGCAGACATTTGCTGATATAGTTGATCCTGGAGACCTTGTGGAGTTACTGGAACGTAGGTTCTGCTTTTTACCTGTGCTATGTTTTACGTGTTAATGTCATGCATGTATAGGCTCCAAAGACTTTTTTGAGGATTAAAGTATGTGATAATTTTTCTATCAGGAGCCTGTTCTCTGAAAAGCTAGTGGGTAACCAATGTCATATATCATGTACTAAGTAAGTAGCACAGTAACTTTAGTGGGTTTTGAGAATAGAAGGTTCCTGGTCAGTGCAGGCAGAGGTTTTTTTGTTGTCTTTGAATACTAGTAACTTACCCAAAATACTGTCATCTCACAAAAAGCCTCTAGAAAAGTATGCTACATGCTTTAGCACAGGAAAAGGGTAAAAAGTCATAATTAATGGAAAATCCAGCTGGTTATCCAGGTAGATAACAGATTCCTTTATCTGATATTTTATTATTATTATTAATTTTCAAAAAAGCATAAACTTTTGGTTTTTGTAAAATTGTTCGTTTCACTTCTTAGGAAAATTATCTCTTGCCACATGTGGAGCATAATGAATTGTAATGAGACAACACTGAACTCAAACTCAACAAATATGCTCCTTCATATTGGGAGTTATATGAGAAGGTGGCAGTTTGATTCATCTTTAAAAGGAAGGAGAGACTTGACAGCAGATAGAACTTACCAAGTTCTAAGTCAAATTTAGAGTTGTCATTTGTACACTGCTAGTGCCATTGTGTTTGTCTGTGGTATTTATGCAAGCTGTTCTTAATTTTCTCTTATTGTTGGTATTGTGGAGGTAGTTCAGTTATGTACAGTGCTGTGGAGCTTAAATCAGTGAGCCAGTTTTCTTGGGTTTTGACTGGGAGAATTACTTTCCATTTTATGTTTTTTAACTCATGAAAAAACTTTTTCCCTTTCTAGTTGACACAACAGTACTTGAACTAATACAGCTCGTTCCTCCAGGTATTGTATCAGTCTCTTCATAAATTATGCAGTTTAATAGGTGAATTTCCATGAGGACATTGCCCCATTACAGCACAATCACTTCTTCCAAGACACAAACAACATAGAAAGCTCTTCAACAAATAGTCCTCTGAATATAAAATGTTAATAGATCAAGAGGATCTCATTCTTGAAAGAGAATAATAACTGAATATTGAAATGTACCATACTCAAGCTTAGGAAAGTGATAATGTTTTAAAAATGGAAAATAAACTGAACTCATCCAGTGCACACTAATTAACTGCATCACAATTCACTTGCAAAGTGGCTGTGAAATTTCAGAGTGCATAATCTTGTTCTCAGAATGATACTTTTTTTCCTTCCATTTTAATGGTGACCATTGGGAAAACTCTTATCCTCACTATAAGTATTACAGGTCTCTTGGGATATGTGAAGATAATAAATAGCGATTTGTCATACTTCTGTTATTGGTTTGTGTGATTATAAAAATCCATTTTAATGAAATTCAAGTGTTCCCATGAATAATGTAAATCTGCATTTTATTGGAAATAAAGTCAAGTTTTAAAGAGGACTCATTTGGAAACTGGTATTAAAAGCACTCACTGTCTCTTGTCCTTAATACTTTCAAGGAAGCAATTTCTTCTCTTGTGTGACTCACCAGGCTCTTTACGTGAAGAAATGTGCTAAACACAGATTTTTGTTGTGGGAGGGTAAAAGATAAGGAGTTTAATTTCGGGGGTCAGCCCAGCATAAGCTGATGACTGCAATAGCACAATTTTTGATTTTTTTTTTTTTGTACTATACATTCAAGGTTTTCCCCTAAAGAAATTTTTTTTTTTTGAAAACTAATAAACCAGGATAGTGACAAAATCTTGAGTTACTTATTTTGATGCTGCTTGCATTTCTTTCTTAGTACTATGCCCTCTATTACAGCTACTATTCTGTAACACTGAATGGTGCAGCTTTTAATAAGGGATTGGCTGCCTTTAAAAATAATACTAGTTTCTTCTGTGACATGGAAGTGAAAAAAAGGGGAAAACTACTGAAGAATTGCCTAGAGAAGACTTCTCATATGTCTCTTACAATTAAGACAATCTTTATTTTTTTTCCAGTAATTATGAATCATACTTTCAGAGTAGATTCTGCACATTGCTGCTGATTTAACTTGATAAGGTTATTTCCTAGTGTGATATGAGTTTTAGAGCCTTGCTGTTAATTTGTAGAGAGCAAAACTTACCAAGTTTCAGTATGGTCTTGTGTGTGGTGACTGTACTGTATCACTTTGTCTATTTTCCAATTAAGGTACATATTTTTCTTTTTAGTGGGAAATGTTCTAGCTACATATGAAGAAAATACAAGAGATTTCCTGTTCCCTGACCCTAAGCTTACCTGTGGGCACCATGGTTTTGATCGTGAGATTTTAATGAAGAGGTCCTCTTCTTTTACAGTGAGTGAATATCTGTGAATTCTATTTATGATACAGTGTGTTCCACTGAAGAAACCCCTTGAACTACTTCAAATGAAAAGTGATTACTTCTGACAGATATTGCCATTTCAGGTGTTGAATGTACAAATCCACAGTTGAACTTTGATGGAATGTATAATCTCTTTTCAAGATGCTTCAAGAAATTATTCAATGTGAAAAAGTTAGTTTCTGCTTGGTTTGCAATGTGGCACCATGACATGGCTTCCATGCAGTTTAATCCATGATGCAGTTTGGAGTGGAAGGGGTGCAAGAGAAGAGGGAAATACCACACCAACTTCACAGTTCTCAACACAAAAACCATGTAACCCTCTTCCTCAGTCTGCCTTTGTAGCATTTTGTTTCGGACCATTTCTGGTACTGTTTAAGACAGTGACAGTGAGCCAAATGTATAGTGCTGTGTCATCCTATGGGCCTCTCTGAGGTGCAAGATCACCCCTAAAATTGTAAGGAACTGAAATTTAGCTTAGTGCTGCATGATTATTTTTCAGTTCCAAAGCTTGTTTCTTAAGTTTGGTCCATTCACACTAGCTTAGTGACTTGCCTTTTCCAGTTTCAAAAAAGCTATGATAAATGACAACTAATTGGCAGAATGAGTGCAATGAATTAATGTTAATTTTCTGGAGATAACAGCTCAAGTGTGTAGTAAATGGAAATGAATTCATATCGAACTGCCCTTTCATAGAGTTTGACTGTTGAATCTTGGGTGTCGGGTGGAATAATTCAAGAAGGCACTTTGAAGGTGATGATGTGGGAGATGTGTTTTGTGGCTTGTTTTGTCCTATTTTCATTAAGTTTTACTAGTGGGTTGGCAGGACATTTGGATTCGGAAAATAGGGGCTTACTTATCCTGTCCATTGTGATTGGATTAAAAACACATGTCAGGAGGAAAATGATGATTAAAGGTCATTGGTACCTTTTAGCTGGTATAATCTTTCCCCTACAAGGGCAACTTGGAAATTGCCCAGTCACTTGCAATTAGAAGTGCTAATTTGTTGTCTAATGCTGTGTTACATTTAAATGAATTAAAGCTGTGATTTTGTGATACAAAATGTATGGCCTGCAGGAGCTTAAACTGTTTCTGCAAAAATAGCGAAATTGGTTTTTGACCATGCCATTCTTTGATATGGCTTATTCTATGCATGTTAGTGGTGGCTCAAGAGAGTGAGTGGGACTGTATTGCTTTCATATTACTTGTAGAATAGGTACTTTCCTAATGTTGGGAAAGCAGAGATAGGGAGGCAGTAATATGAGATGATATTAGAAAATGGTTTCAGATTTTTTGTGAATGCATTATAAGGAATCATTGCAGAAGCAGAACCAGTAGAGAAGTTTGTTGGACTGAGGTCTGTGATACAAAACTTAAGTAATATAGTCTAATAAAGAGAAGATGCTGTGATTTGTGAACTGTGAGAAGATGTGATCAGAGTCATTTGGATGTGTAGCTGAATGATGACACTGTAGTAGCTTTAAGAAGTGTAAGACAGATGTAAGACAGAAATGTGCTTCCATGTCCTTGGGAACAGTGTAAATGAAATCCATCTATGCTCTGGAACGAGGACTACAGCAGCTGTTGCTCCATACCATCTCCATCGCAGAAACAGTTTAAGAAAGGAATTTGGCACACTGACCCCAGTTTTCTGAATAATAAAGAATCTGTGTTAGATGGATTTGGAGGGAGGCTCCCAAAAAGAACTTGTGGTTCCTCTCCTTGCTTGCCAAATGGGATAGCTGTGAGAGAATTTTTACCTCCAGTAGAAGTTCAGTCTCAAATGCCTCCATCTTCTAATGTTCCTTGATCTTTACTGGCAAGTATCTCCTGCTAACTCTGTCCACGCCAAGCAATGAATGTGAATGCCAAGCCAAAGGCAAAAGTGTTAAACAAGGTCATGAGAGCCCTCACATTATTCCTATGCCTGTCAAAGCCATGTTCTTCCTTCATGAAAAGTTATTTATAGCTAGCTGAGATGTTGAGTATTTTTGACTGACAGCTGTGCTTCAGCAGCACTTTGATTCCCAATAAATTTGTCTTTTATTAAAAAAATAAAGGTAGCAACAGCAAGGTTACGGTTGTAGAGTTCAGATAGGCAGTGACAAGCAGTGTCTGATTAACACCACTAATCTGCCAGTTGGAAGGAATCCCAAGTTTAGAGGATCAGAACTCCTTCAAAAGTCTGGCACTTGCCTGATAATGTCTCTGGCTAAATGTCTTACGAGGCTTACAAACATAATACACAGACAGGACATGCCTCAAGTTATCTCTCCTGGTCCAGTGTTGCCCAGCTGAGGCTTTTGCTGGCTCTTCTGTATTTCTCTGCAGCCTTTGCCTTTCAGAATATATTTAAGCCTTGACTGCTGATGACTTCCCACCATGATGGTTTTATCTCCATTCCCCACCCTCACGCAGTATTTGCCATGTTACTTAAAGCAGTTTCTTTTTAGCTGCGCTTTCATTAGCAAACCAATGTAAGACATTCCATTGTATTCATATATACTTTTTTATGCTTCAATCTTGTACTCATGCTCCTTACAATCAAAAGCACATATTAAAGTTGTTTTCTAACTTGTATTCTTCTAAATATGATCCACCTTTAATTTTTTTTCTATGAGCAAATTATTATTACATCCTTATCACTTCTGTTTAATGACTGATACAGAAGGATTGACAAGCCTCCTCAGGGCTGTAGACACCACTGAGCCAGAGGCAGAAGAACAGATCCCAAAAACTTTCTGGCTGGATTTTCATTTATAGATATGTTTGGGACTCTATGGCAGCCTTTTCGCAATGCTGTATTGAAGAGCCTTCAGCAGTCCCTAGTTTGGGAACTGCAGAAAATGGAAGTCTTTGATTGCTTTTGGCCTATGAGTTACTTTTGACATCTTCTTGCCTGTATATGTCAGTGCCATCCCATATCTCCTCTCCACAAACCATTTCTTTGAAGAAGACATAGTTTTGTATGATTCATTTATTTATTTATGGCGGGAGCATTTAACAAGCCTGTAATTATTTCCAGTCTCTGTAAGAGCAGTAGGTGCTCAGTTGTTGCTTTTTATAGAAGACTTACTAATTCTGATATGTCCTTTTCTAAATTGTTGATAACACTTGACAATTCATTAGTAATAAAATTAGCTGACTAAAGATGGTCAGCTTTAAAATCTCTCTTCTGTGCCATAACTTGACTTTATTGAATCCTGGACTCAATTAGTTGTTATGGTTAAGCTTTCTTGACATTTCTGTCATTTCATTTCCATAATCTAACCTGGAGTCAGATTATATGGGGAGGGACTCTTCATTAGGGATCGTAGTGAGAGGACAAGGAGTAACGGGTTCAAACTTAAACAGGGGAAGTTTAGTTTGGATATAAGGAAGAAATTCTTTATTGTAAGGGTGGTGAGGCACTGGAATGGGTTGCCCAGGGAAGTTGTGAATGC
>JAOEHY010015732.1:7173-19897 GCA_025447955.1 Psilopsiagon aurifrons | reverse complement strand
GGCATGGTTTAGTGGGAGGTGTCCCTGCCCATGGCAGGGGGGTTGGAAGTGGATGATCTTAAGGTCCTTTCCAACCTGAACCATTCTGTGTTTCTGTATTGGTTTCCACCCTGAGGTTGGGAATGTCACATGCATATTGCAGTGCCTGTTTCCAGAACAACAATAATTTCTTGACTGACTACTTTGAAACGTAATAGTTGGTTTATGCTTTTAATTTGAAAATATTCAAAGGGATTTCTGCTTCCTGCTGGAATTTTCTTTCTTCTTTCAGAGGGTGGCTTTATAATCATTGGTTCAAGACTGGTGTTGGAAGCCTCTGGTAGAGAGGCTTTACAAAGACAACCTGTGCTCATGTACTAAGCTGTGCTCTGAAACAAATGCTTAATACCTGCTTTTCTTAGCGAAGGTGGGGAGGGGCCCACTGGGTGGTGCTGACTGAAGGTGTTTTGGATCATACTCCTGGCAGTAAAGAATCTGATGTCTGACAAAATCTTGCTTCAGGAGTGTATGTGGATCTAGTGCTCAGTGTTCTAGCAGTGTTTGTATAACTTATTGAGATGGAAGAATAAAAGTAATGTATCCAGGATAAGAAGACCTGTTTTCATTTATCAGGAAGACATAGAGCTGTGCTCTTCCTGCTTTTTAGCATTAGAAGAGCTTGATTTCTGGTGTTAGGAATTGGTTATCTGGGATAAAGAGAAAAGGTTTATCTCAGGGAGTTTCAGGGAGATTTCCAGAGTTACAGTGGGAAGTGTTTGTGGGGAGAGGTTTGCAGCTCCAGCCCCTGTGTTGTCAAGGGAGTCCATACATTTACCAGGCTTCACTTTGCCTCAGAAAGACATGAGGATACAAAAATTCTAGTTAAAAGTCTTTTTCTCTTCACTATCCAAGGCTTGAGCATTCATAAACAAATGTTAAAGCTACTTTGCACAGACACCTTAGGCAATAATCAACTGACACCACCCCAAATCAGTCCCTGGATGATTTCACAGGCTGCAGAGGTGTTTTGGATTAACATTTGTCCCATGTGCTCTGCTGTTAACTTGTTTGGACAAAGAATCTGCCCTGTAGGTTCAGCTTCTGCAGTTCCTGAACATCTGTTTAACTTGAAATGAGGATGTGAGCAATAATCAGCTAATAGCGTAGGTTAATCATGGGCAAGAGAATAAAATTCAGAGTGCTTATGTTTTCATGTAAGATGTAATGTTTCTTCCTGGGAGAATGAACCTGATGCGTCAATAGCAGATACCTGCTTCACTCAGAACACACTTTAATTTACCTTACCATAAGTCACAAATAAAATATACAAGAATTAGATTGAAAGAAAAAAGACCCCATTATCTGTATTAAGACCTCAGTCAGGTCTTCTCACTATCCTAATTCACTGAAGTTTTACATAATGATGTAGAAAGGGAAGGTTTAAGGAACAGATTTCTCTAAAAGAAACTAACATGTTATTTCATGGTCCAATGAACCTGTGCTGTGCCTTGAAAGCTTTTAATAAGCTGCAAAACCACTTTGGGATTCCTGTAAGACATCCTTTCCTCTTTCAAGATACTTAAAGAAGAAACTGATTCGCACCATGATGTGGTTTTCAATTCGAGTAGATTTAATAAAAAAACCTAAAATAAAAATCAGGTACAGATTAGCTTCTCCTAAGCAATGTGTAATAGAAAAGTTTGCTTTTTACAGCTTCTTACAGATGGTATGTTAAGCATTCAAATCAATGTGAGTTTGTTGGAAGTTTCTGGAAGGGAACAGTATCTTGGATATAAACATTTTTTTGCTAGCTATTGAGTCATAAAATGGTTTGGGTTGGAAGGTCCTTAAGCTCATCCATTCCACCCCCTTGCCATGGGCTGGGACTCCTTCCACTAGACCAGGTTTTTCCAAGCCCCATCCAACCTGGCTTTGAACACTTCCAGGGATGGGGCCACAGCTTCTCTGGACAACCTGTGCCAGTGCCTCACTGCCCTCACAGGGAAGAACTTCCCTCTTACATGCAACCTGACATTCCCCTATTTCAGTTTAAACCCATTTCCCCTTCTTCTGTTGCTGTGGTCGCTGATGAAGGGATTGTAGGTGTTTTCTTACATGTTTGTGTTGTTTGGGTTTCTTTTCCTGATGTCTGTGTTTTTTGAAATGAGCCAGATCGCAATTAGGTTTCATGTGCTCACTTATGTTTAGTTAGGTGTTTGAAGATCCTTAACTATCTGGACTGCCTTAGTTTTTCGTGTGTATTCAGTGTAACTCAACCTCCTGTTGTCGTAATTAGTATTTAATTGAATGCACTGCTTGTCAAAGAAGGTGGAGACTTGTCACATAATGTTTGACTAGCAAGGCAGAAGGGGTGACAGTGCCTAAATCCTGCACACTTGTATGTGAAGTTCTGAATGGCTTGAATAATCTTAGTTTTGAAACTTTTAACAGCTCTTAAAATATTAGCTTTCTAACATCTCCCAATTCCAAGATTTGCAGGATGCTTTAGAGCAGACCTAGAGTCTGTCCAAAATCCAAGCTCTTCAGACTAGTTAGACCCCAAATAAACTTTAAACAGGGGAAAACCAAGCAGTGCAGTGCTGCCAGTCTCATTTGTATCATTGCAAAGCTTTCTTGCTAAGCAAATGACAGCCTCAGTATGCATTTGCCTTGCAACCCTGGTGGTTCTCTGTCAGTACTGATTTTGAGGTTTGTCTTATGGACCCAAGCACATTGCTGATGATTTGCCACCAGAAGCATGCTGAAAGGGGATTTCTTGGCTTTGTTTTCTGCATGCAGGATGGTTGCTCTAATGAAGCAACATGATTTAGCTGTTTTTCTGGTCCAGGCACTTAGAGATATCCATTCTAATGGAAATGCTCAATGTCCAGTGGTTAGTGGAGGAGTGCTGGAAACTGTCGGAGGAAACCAACTTTTTTCCAACTTTCTTGATGCTTCTTACATTATGTTTATGAAGATCTATATTCCTTAAAATAAGCACTTTGTGAAAATAAATTCTCAAATAACCTGTAACCTCATTTAACCTTTAGAGAATCAGACAGTAAAGGAAGAGGTCTGACCAAAGGGCTGTTAACGTTTAGGGAAGGGCTGAGGCAGCCAGTCAGGGCTCTGTTCTGAAACCTGGAAGACGGGGATTTATAGGTGTGCTCTATCACTGCTCCCATGCTGTTATCACTGCTGAATGAGGCAGAATTTCTATACACATAGATGATGTTACACTCATCAACATACGATACTGTTCTGTCTTCAGTGTATGCCGCACTTGGAAAAGATACTGCTGACACTTGATGTCACGCATGAAACGTCGCAATTTCAAGCTTCAGTATTTGCTTATGAAGTTTATGGGATATTGGCTATTTAGTATAAATAAGAAGTATAAGTTTAAAATAAATCCCCAAATCAGGAGGGAGAATTCAGAGAGGCAACAAGATTCTGATTTAACTCATATATATGTTCATGTTTAATGAACTAAGGAAAAAGAAGCATAAGAACTAATAGTGGTGCCACTCATTTCTTTGCATTTCTCTGATGGATTCCTTACAAACCCTAGTGAAACCAGATTATTCATGCCTAGAATTATCTTTGATACAGAATTTAAATGTTAATGTCAGGAACATTGAAAAAGAGGGGGAAAATGCTATAAATGATCTTCAGTAGATGGAAGCTGGGATATTTTACTGAGAAGCTTGTTTGTGCTGTCTTACCCTTCACTAGTCAGCTGCTTTTGGAGGTTTTGTCTTGGTCTCACTGAACTTTTCACCATGTCTACTTTCCGTTTCCATCATTTTTATTCATCTCATGTATCCATTTCTCAGCTTTAACCACTGCAGTAACCCCATTGGATCAAACAGGAATGTTTGTGCATGGGTAAATTTTCAGAGGATCAAGGTGGCACTTAAGAGAATGACTTGTTTAGAATTTGAAGGCAACATTCAGATTACAAAAGGGAACAACATGAAACACAGCACCTTTTATTAAGTGTTTTTGAGGCTGCAAACTGAGCTGCAGTGGTATTATAGAATTTAATTTGAAGAAAATACTAGATATAGTTGTAAAGTAATGGGATCCTTGCATATTATTGCCTGGACTGTTACATATGAAACTGTTGAGACCAAAGATTAATTATTTGCAGCACAGGCTCTTAAGTTATAAAAATCTGAGATAAGCTGAAGCCAAATCTGTTCCATTTCACTTCTAAATGTAGATAACTATCACTGTGAGCAGAACTGAGTTCCCCTGTTTTTCTTTGTATAGCTATAAATAGGAAATATGATTTCATCTATTTATAAATGAAGACCTTCATTACTCATTTGTGGTTTGTTATACACACAAGCTAAGTCTGTCCTTTCATATGACGCAGAATAAAGATCCTTGTCAGCTGTAATTGCTGTATGTGGAAGACAAGTGCTACATTACTTTTCCTTGCAGTGGAGTAAATGTGTCCCGTATTTAATGTCATAAAATGTTATTTCCCTGTGACCTAATCAATAATGCTGCCATTTCTTTCTCATTCTGCACTGCTGACAGGTTGAAATCCTGAAGTGCTTACTCCTTATTGTGAGTATTGTTTATTGCACACATAGAAATGATAAAGGAACTGATGCTAACTGGGAAAAGACCTGAGATTCTTATCAGTACAGGCACAAGAAACTGCAAGGGACATGCAGGCTAGCTCTGGTCAGCCACTTGTAATGTGCAATAGAGCTTTAATCCAGAAGGATGCAGAGAATATCCCATCTTCATGTCCTGGCATAGTGCAGCTACAGAATACTTAAAATCAAGCAATAAGATATAATAGCCACACTTGACTGAAATGTGCCAGAGTAAGAGAACAAGAGAGGTCAGATTTCCATAGCATTTTAAAGGAAATTGGAAGCTCCAGGTACCAAGTGTGGTGATTGGGTCAAGCCTGAGATTGTGAGCCTGACCTGTCAGCTAAGCCTCTGGCGGATCTACCTTCTTAAATCCTGCCTCTGGCTGCATGTGATCTCCAGAGAAAAGACTCTTCCCACCCTCTGACTAGGAAAAATTTCTGATTCTAGGAAAAATACATGAAAGGGAGATTATAGGGAGGGATCTTTCGTGAATGCTGCAGGAAACTGAAAAGCACAGCATTAACATATTCTAAATACTGCACAAAATGATCAGTTTTGTCTTGGATCCTCTGAGCAAGGTGAAAAGAAATTGCCTTCAGAAGGAAAAAGTAAGTCCTATATTTGATGCAGAGCTCCTGGGGAAAAGCAGTACTTTGGGATCTAGATGAATATTACTGAACCACAGTTCAGTAATATTCAGTATAATATTCAGTAATGAGCCACACTCTTTCCAAAAGGCTGCTGAAAGTTAATTAAATGCTTACATTTGGAGTGAAGTCTTTAGTGAAAATCTGTGACTTCCTGAATGTTGTCCTTCGTGGAATAATGACTTCATAGTTTTTCTGCATCTACAGTCATCAAATGAGCCAATTCTTTTGAAGCTGAGCTGTATTAGAGGTTTTCTTGGACCCAGTACTGAGCGTCATCACTGTTATCTATGTTCTCTATCAACGTGTTTTCCTTCTGCTAGCAGCTTCATTCTGGCATCTGTATTAATAATCCTTAGAGGCAAAAAATAGAGCTTTATCTTCCTTTTCATCTCTGTAGCCTGTACACCTTGTCTAAAATGAGCTGCATTGAGAGGTGCTGGAAGAAAAGCGGGAGAATTACCATTGCTTTTCCCTAAGGCTAAGATTGAAACCATTTCCCTTTATGCTGTTCCTTCCAAAGGCAACTAGTAAGACATTTTCCTCTGCTATCCTGTGGATATTTATTTAAATAAAATCTGTAATTCTGCTTTCTGGTGACAAGAAGTTTGACTTTTCCCAAGATAATTCAGAATATTCTGGTTTTTTTCTAAGGAAGTTGGTGGAAATTGAAAAACTTACTCATTTACCAATAGGCCTGATTCAGACCACTGCTGTTTGGCTGATGGTCTGCAAATGTTTGTGCAACAGAAAACTCATTTTGGGGCATGGTAATAGAAATGCAAAATGAATTTTCTCAAATATTGCTCTAAGGATCCAGATTCTTGCATTTGCTGTGTAGAACACCATTCTGCACATGCTCGGTACATGCCAGAAAGTGTCTGGTTTAACAAGTAACAGAAAATCATGTCACCTTCCCTATACTAGTCAAGTTTAGCTGTTTGATTAAACAACACACAAAGCGGTTTAAGTGCCCAGAAATACTTTATTAGCTCTTTGTCCACAAGATGTCAGTGTGGATTCTTATTTCATTTCTGCTGTTACTCCCTGCCTTACAACATTGCAGGAAATAATGGTGACAAACTTGGGCAGCCCCTTCAACAGACATTTCCTGAGATGCTGAAAAGGTTGTTCATCATGTAAGAATCCCATTATTGACCTGGATCTCATTTTTGCCATTTAAACCTGGATCTCATCTTTGCCATTTTGGGTGTTTGGATCAGACTGGTGTTTCTAATCCGTGCTTGGAGGAGAAGTACTAAGCTTTGGATGTGTATACTGAGCAGCAGAGATCTGTGTTAACTGGGCTGACAGCAGACACTAACAGGACAGTGGGTTCCAGCAGTACAAGACTTTGCTGATGGCATCCAATCTGGAGCAGAAACAAGATGATAATGGCATGGGGCTGTAGAAGCTAACTAAAATTGCTCAGAGACAAGTCTTATTAGGTTGGGATCATTGCAGTTTTAACGTAGCATAAGGATTTTTTTAGCCTGAACTAATATTTTTGCATTGGCTTGCATTGCATCTTGTGGGTGCTAACATGTAGTTGAGTTTAATTAGTTATCTCAGTCTAACTGATGTTTTTTGGCAATCGGTGCTGCATATTCATCTCCTTCTGTTTAGAGCCTATTAAGCTTGGTGATTTTAGTTCAGGTTGTTTACTGTGTCGTGCTATATATATATATATCCCTATAGCAGGGGAAGGAGGCAGCAGAATTTGATAAGCTTTTGATGCCCAAATCGCTGTTGCTTAAATCCCACTGAATTTCATCTGAGTTGCCAGCTTCTGCTGAGGAGAATTCAGTTGACCTTAATAATACAGGTATATAGCACATAAGAGGCATTTAATCAAGCCTCACACACCACTGCTTTGAAAGCTTGCTTGAAAACTCTGAAGAGATCCTGATAAACATTTTATTAGAATGCATTTTTAATCATAGTCTACTTCATGCAGCTACACATAGGACCCATTTGCAACTTTAGTTTTTGCTTTAGATAAATGAATGTAAACTGCTGTAGTAGACTATAAATAATATTCTTGAAGTGAGAGTTGAAGAGAAACAATGGCTTTGAACCAAAATTATAATAGATCTCCAGAAAACATTTTCTAGCTGCCTGCATAGAGAGAATGTGAGTGATGTGTCTTGTGTAGCACAATGTGGTTTTATTTCAAGTATGCCTCTCGGGGTAAGGCAGACAGCAGGGAATCTGCATCTATCAAAGCCAAAGCTGCTTTATCTAGGCAATCAAAATGTTTTAAACGTGTCCTTTGTCTGTCATAAGGAAGATGACATTTTTTTCCGGAAACATGGAAGTGAAATAATGCAATAAAAATGTTGAGAAAAAATTCAGGTTGTAAATGTAAATATGTGTTTAAGTTGTGTTTCATAAATCACATTTTTCTTGTACTATTGGAGTACATCCTGGTGAGCCAGTATGTTCTTTAGTCTGATTTTTATATCACACCTTTCTGTGTGATTGCTGTTCTGGTCATCCTTAACTGTAGCTTGCTGTATTAGCGGATAACTGGCAAGCAGAGGCGTGAGAGTCTGAAGAAACACTCTGTGCTTCCCATGTTTATTGCACTGTGAAAAGCTGCACTCTTGCTTAAAATAAGATGATGGGAATTAGATCCAGGTACTTGTAGAGGACAATTGTTTGGAAATGTTAAGATTGCATACCACTGTTCGCAGCTAATGATCTCACTCCTGAAAGTTTTATGATTCTTCAGCTATTTATTATGTGCATGGCATGTTTTCAGTATGTTAGCAGAAGCCTTCTCTCATATTCCCTTTGTCAGGGACGTTTGGAGTAAATGTGATGGAAAATTCCCAGTTTGGGAACATATGCAGGTGTTCTTGTGGGTTCCTCTGACTCAGATGAGACCAGAATGGTCTGGGATTTCAGCCCATGCAAACATCTTTTGTTTCATGCAAACAGTATGGAGAAAAATACCGTGTGTAGGATATAATTCTTGCAGTACTGTGTGTTCTGCTTACTCAGCTGAATAATTAGTCTGTCTTTGCTATAGATTCAGGATTTGGTACTGAACACTCAGTTTTTGCTGTTTTGAAACAAGATCCTAATTCATAAAAAATGTGATTCTGATGACATCTGATGGTCCTTTATCACATAGACAAATTTACTATCTTTGGCAGGTGTATGTGTATATATGTGTGTATAGACTGCCTTTGGTTCTTCTTTATCTCTTTTTTTTTAGTATATGTTAGCAAGTAGGATTCTCCTATTGTTAAAACCTTTGTAGTTTTCAGATTTGTAAAGAACATTGTAAAGAACAGCGGCAGTTTGGAGAAGTAACCTTCAGCTTCTACAATATATAGGAATATTCTTTTAAGATGTTGCTATCAATAGCCAACTTGACTATCACATGTTGATAGATGTTAGCAGGACGTAAAGGACAGGTAAACCCTATACTTTTAACCTTATCACAATATTTTGATGTTACTTCAGTGAGGTTTTGTCTTATTCCGTATTGAAGGAATTGCTGAAGGAAGCTAATACCCTGCTGGTTGTTTCCTTGCATCTGAGCTTGCAGACCAGTAGCAGAAGCAGCTTTGATGACCTGCATAACAGCAAAATGACCCCTCTAAATAGGTATGGAATTAACAATAAAGAATGCTACTCTGACTAATGAACCTCTCAATAAGTATGACCATATTTTAGGACAGTCAAATGGCTATGTTTGAGCAACACTGACACTTCCTACGTTTTCCATCTGGTCTCTTAAGGAAAATTAGTTAAGTCTTTTCTCATCCTCTTAATTCCTCCTTAAAATTGTGAATGCTTTGGACAGTTTGAACAAATTTGAAAGATGTGAAGACCCACCTATAGGATAGTTAAATTTCTTCAAGCTCTGCAAAAGTTGTGAGGAGAAGGAGTCAAATTGCCTTCCTTCATGAAGAAAAAGGCAAGTGATATCTCACAGAATGGCAACCCTGAGGGCATGAGCAGGATATTTCTGGAGTGCCTTGCTGACAGCTTACTGACACAGATGAGCAAGGAGCTCATGACGCCCTTATAAACGTACACGTGCTCTAAAGATAAAACCAATTTTGTCAGTGTTGTCTAAGCAAACTCTGTAGCATTGTTTCAAGGTGCAATCTAGAAGAATGCATCACACTGAACTTATCCATGATTTTGTTCCACTGAGATTTTAATACAATATCCTCTAATTATACATACTTCTTGGTGTCTTGTTCAGCTAGCAAGTTGATGCTATGGTAGAGATACGGTCTTACCTGAGAGGAAAAGGGAGAGTGTTCTTGTCATTACAGTGTTGCCTAGAGATAGAATAAATTTGGGGTTAATTCCAGTGTTTTTCTTAAGCTTCCTGTATGATCATTGACAAATTGTTTGCATGAAAATTACTGTAATATCAGAGTTGAAGTAGTACCAAATACTTCTAACTTACTTTGCCTGCTTATTTCTGTGATCTGTATTCTCAAGCTGAGGTAAAATTCTTCTATACTGTTTTCTGTCTTCCAAATATTTAGACTGTTTGCTTCATGGGTTGTCTCTTAATGCGTGTTTTTATCATGTGCTCAACAGCACCACTGTCTGGATAGGGCATTTTAATAGCAACAACTAAACATAAAAAATCATCCTACGAACCTAAGGAGGGTAAATTGGAATGAGACATTCAGTAATACTACCAAGCTATACAGCTCTCCTGATCTAATTATAGAGATGCTGTGCCTACACAAACAGTTAATGCATTAGTAAGGATTGACTTAATTTATTAAAAGGTGCTACAGAAGATTTTGGAATCACTATTACCTTTCTCTGAACAACAAAATATCAAGTCCTTGTTCAATCCATGCAGCTTTGGGACCGACTTAGCAGATGCCAGTAAGCCTGTTGGAAGGTTTTATATAAATCAGTGCAACCCAAAACAAAATCCATAAGATAACCCTCAAGTAATTGGTTAATCCTTGTTATTCCCTACTGTCTGGGCCAGGAGTTTAATTAGGCTTCTCAAGAGACCTCTACAGTGTGTGCCTTCGAAAATAAGTGTCATTGACATGGTGTTATTGGAACAATAATATACCTGTTGCTGCTGTAAATGACTATTTAATATCAAAAAATTGGTCCAGTTTCTGAGAGATCAATGAGAAGTAGTTTATCTTTTGTCACAGGGGAATTTATGATTATGCCTTAATCTTATTATAGCTCTCAAGAAAATCAAATGAAGTCTTATTACAGCAATGCAGTTGCACAGAGATAGTGTAGTTTAAGGTTTTGTTGCCATGACTGTATAAATCTTTTTTTCCAAGGAGGTGTAACTCAGCCATATTCGTTGGCTCTGGGCTAAAGCTTGGCAAATTATCTTATCACTATGGGAGATTATTTCCAAATACAGTTCCAACAAAGTAATGTTTTAGTGTGTGAAGGATAAGATTGAGCAGGATATAACTTTACCAGCGGCAGATACATATGTTTAGTTTTCTGTTCATTAAAAACAGGAAAGTAAAAAGTCTGTTTCTCTTTCTACAATTGCTGAGAAGATATGTTCAGGACAGCTGAACTCAGAGTATCTTTGAGCGCCTAAAAATATAGCAGCAATCCTGATCCCATTGAAGCCTGCTAAAGATTTCCCCTTTACTTCAGAAAGGTGGAGATTTTAAGCTGAAAAATTAAATGCTCAGCTCAGAAGCAGATTTTCTTTTACATTCTTAGTCCAGCTGAGAATTTTCATCATGATTTCACTTTCATTCTTATTTGTGTCAACAGTGTAAAGTGTCAGTTGTATGTAATTTGCTTGGAGAGGATGGTTTGCCTACAAGCTGAATCTTGGTCAATCCCACTGAATTCACCAGCAAAAGTTCTGTTGATTTCAACATCCAGAATAAAGGTGTTAAGGATTTCTAGTGCAATGATGACCAGTAAACATTATAAGGAAGGTGTTTTATAACCAGTTTTGTAATCTTTTGTAACCCCTATTATACTCCATTATTTTGTTCATGAAATGTCATATGTAACAGTCAAGAGCCTTTACAGAAGGCAGTATATTTGTATTAAATTGCTTTTCCCATCACTTGAGGTATGTGTATATTGTACTTGACAAACTCATATCAACTTGCTGCTCCTCAGCTTGTAATTCACAAGATGGGTACAGACTTTTTATTTGTTCTAGTGTTTATTTGGAAGTGGGAAATGACAGGTCTGTAATTCTAGTGCAAAAACTCCATCTTTTTTCATCTTTGATGCTGTTCTGGTAGATTTTCAAGGATACCTGGCAGCATTATCCTTTTTAGATCATTCTACTTCAAAGAAAGGGTGAAAAGTGAAATAGGGAGAACAGGGAAAATAAGAGCACTTTTTTCATATTTTTAGTCCTTTTTAAAATTCTCACTGAAGAAGTACATGAAAGTAGGTTTGTGTTTTGTTTGGGGAGGTTTAACATTATTGCTGTTCATCCTTACTGGCTTGGTACATCATTGCAATTTTATCAAAGTTTATTGGCCCTCATAGACTTGGGCACCAGAGGATGATGGAAGAAAAATTGTTTCCCCTCAGAATTTACAATCCAAGTTGACCTACTCTTACTTATTCTGAAGGATAAATCAATCCATTCACCCTAGGTGAATTTTGACTTTGATGATCCGTGGCTGTAGCAAGTATTATGCTAAAATCAGAATGAATTTGTGGAGTAGTTAGTGTTGTAAATCTGACATCCACAATATGTGCATTTCAAAGAGTTTGCTTCAGCTTAACCAAAGTGTGTCCCCATTGACTAATCATGCCCTGGTTTTAGCATGATGAGATGTGCTTTGGTTCAGTTTCATCTGAAATTAATCTAGTTCACATACTCTGGGGCTACACTGTGACATAAACCAAAACACAGTAAGAAAGGAGGAATTAGAGATTTCCTTCAGCAGTGCAGTTCTTGCACTAAAGCACTATATATTTTCTAGGGATACTCACTTAATTGTGCACAATGACTTGGCTGGTATCCTTAATGTTTAAAGACATCTAACTTTAAGGAGTTCATAGTCAGTTCAATAGTCACTTATGCATCTCACCACCATTAATCTTGGCTTTCCAGTAAGCCATGGAGGAACATTTAGATGCTTTGGTAGGAACATGTAGATTCTGTGTCTTCCTTCTTAAGGCTGAAAAGCTGCAATACAGTTGTTTTCTCTATTTTGGTATGCTTTGCCAAAGCTCACTGTGTGGCCTGTGTGACAGATAAATCTGAGGAGTCCACAGTGTGGCACAAAGTCTAGCACCTTCTAGAATGTCATGGGTTCAGCAGTAGCAGTCATTTTTCTCTTTCTCGGTAGCTAGTGCAGCACTGTGTTTTCGACTTTCTGCCTGAGAACAGCACTGATAACACCGATTTTTATAGTTATGGCTTAGAATATTTACTCTGACCAAGAATTTTCTGAGCCTCATGCTCTGCCAGGGAGGAGGGGGAGCCAGGAGGAAGCAGAGACAGGACACCTGACCCAAACTGAC
>JAOEHY010015731.1:0-16104 GCA_025447955.1 Psilopsiagon aurifrons | reverse complement strand
GCATCTCTGCCCGCCCCGTCCCCGCATCCCGCTCGGTTCAAGTTGGGTGTTTGAAGGAGCAGAAGGGGCTGTCAAGGACAGCGAACCTGGGAGAGCCCGGGGAGGATTCAGTTCCCCGCGGGGCGCGATGAGGAATTGAGTGTCACGGCTGCCACTCGCTCGCGGCTTGGTGATAACAAATACTCGCTTTCAGACAATGAGCGCCCTTTGTGGACCGAGGTGTCCGGGAAGTCCTCCCGCCCCGGTGCTTTCTGCCTCGCAGGAAGGGATCCAGCAGCGTTGTTATCTCCCCTTACCCCACAGACAGGAGCCATGGAGAGGTGTGCTGAGCCACGGTACCGGTCCCCCCGGGCTGCGGACGAGCCCGTTTGGACCAGGACCGCATCCAGGCCCGCGGCGGAGGCCCAGGGCTCTTCCTCTGCCTTTGTTGCACTTGTCTGCTTGCTCGGCTTGGCCTCGCATCCTCCTCTTGCCCAGAGTAGCCCCTTTCCCAGTATTGTTCTCGGTGTGTTTCCTCTCGCCTCTCTCTTCCTCCACCCCTCTTTAGCCGCAGATTACGGGCGGACACGATACCCTGACACGCGTTTCCCCCCTTCCCTATGGAGTTTTAAGCCCAGACCTGCCTATTATGGGAAAACTCTCCTTTTACCAGCGAGTGTAACAGCTGTGTTTCAATTTGACTCAAACTGCTGTTGCTTGGGTTTGAACTAAATCGAAATAAACTTCACTTAGAGGCTGCAAATGGGAGGAGATTTCTGGTTTCCGTATGCGCTGCTTTGTATCAGTTTAAATTAAACGAAACGCGGTTTGCTTTAGACTGGGTTTCCTAATCCAGTCAGTAATGTGATGTAAAGTAATGTAATGCTTTACCTTTGACGTTACTGTCTCTTTTGTTTTTATGCGTGCGACTTTTTGGGTCCTTGGCTAAATGAGTGTAGCTTTCTGAATGTAGCTGAAGACTCTTAAGACTCTTACATTCAACACACTGTTCCTGGAAAAAAGTTCTGGAATGGCTGTAGCGGCCAGAGGATGAGATTTAGGGAGAGGCTGGATTAGAAGCTTGTTAGAACAGCGTCTGCAGAAGGGTCCAGTCCTAATCTTCTGTAGTGTATTGGGTTTCAGCCTTGGATCCATTTGAAAGAGTTGGAGTGTCTCTGCTGACACAAGGGCAGAGCATCACTGCTGTCTGGGGGGGCTTGTTGGTTTTTTCCTTTGGGGGATTTTGTTCTTTAAGCTCTGCCTTTATTTAGTTTTGCCTCATAGGAAGCAAAGAGCAGCTGAGCTCATTCTTTTACCTGCTGCAAGATTCCCTGTAGCTGCAGTGAAATGCTCAAGTCTTTAATCAATTTTTACTTGGCTATAACTTGGGAAACCTTTGCACGGCTGCAGAGCTGGGCCTGCAGGCTGGGGAAGGTGCAGTGCTTTAGATACACTTGGTTCATGCAGAGCCAGGCACATGTCTTTAGAAGGCTGTATGCTCTTTCACTTGTGTTCTCTGCTTTTTAACAATTATTTTCTTGAAGCTGCCCCTTTCCTCTTTCAAAAGAGCCTATTCTGCAGAAGTCAGCAGTGCTTGCTGAGGGAAGATTTTATATTCCCTGCTACTGCACATACTTCAAGGTTTGATCTATTTTGTATAGACATTCACCTCACTGTTTCCTTTGGAATTGCATGGGTGCAGCTATGTCAGACTTGATCTTCTTAGTTTGAATCTGAAGTATTAAACGTGTCAAAACCCTTACTAAGAACATACACTTCAGTCCATCAGAACTATGCATGTGCTCTTAGTCAGAGGACCGAGATTGTACAGTGTGTCAAGCCTGGGAATCCCATAACTTTGAAAGCATTTTAGGAGCGAGTGAGCTCCTGAGGTCTAACCTGCTGGTGACCATTTTAATGTGATTTACTGTCAGGATGCTGGGCTTGTATTCACTGAAGCAAGGGTGTTTCCTGGCTGGTGAGGCGGAGTTGCTGTAGAGTTTCCTGCGAGCAAAGGTTGTGAATGCATCTCAGCTATAGAAATCGGGGCTCTTTCCCAGGCTTTGTGCTATAATATTAAAAACAAAACTTCACCTTATAACTTATTTTCAGTACATGTTACTCAATTCACTCTTATGAAAGCAAAGAAAGGAAGTGAATTGTGGCATGAAAAGCCTCCCGTGAGCTGTCTCCACTGTGGGACTCCACTGGTGTGGCTGTGGATGGGCACTCTTGGTGTAGGGAAGTCTGCTCTTAGTTTCTGGTAATTAAAGCAGCAAAAGGTAAAAAGGAGGCCCACTGCAGGGCTTACCTAATTTTCTAAGAGTTCTTGCATATTTTCTGTATCCTATTTTCTTCCTCCAATGCCTCTTAGCATCTGCTGAATGGCAGAGAGTAGGGAGGGGAGGACCTGGGTAAATGGAGTATTCTGTGGTGCAAGGGCTCTGTTCCTGCCTGTTTTACCTTCCCAAGGAAATGGTGGACAATGTGTCAAATCCATTTGCAAGTGCTAGTATAAATTAAAGCTGCGGGACAAACGGGTTAGAAGGTTAATGAGATGTCTGAACTTAATTGATTTGCTATACAAATTTGTTATAATGTCTTTTGTTTCACTTTCCCCCTTCCCTAGGATGTGTTAGAGCAGTTACATGAATATAAGGAATAGCAAAAGGGATGGGATTGATGGGAATTGTGGCTCTTTAGAAACCATGAGTGGGAAGACTTGGTTATGCTTCCTAGGGCAGGCTGATGTGTGATTTTTGGACAGAGTAAGGTAGGTCTGAGTTAGCCCCCTGCACCCTGTGTCTTCTAGGTCTCAGTGCCACTGAGTGCTGGTGATCCTTGAGCCATGGGCTCAGTGTGGTATACCCTGGCTGTCATGCAGAGCTACACAATGCCAGGGTTAATAGAAATGTTTTACTTGGATGTGGTGGTGTAGAGGCTAAGCTAGGAAAATCAGTAGAGGAGGAGCTATACTATAGTGTAAAATGGTTTCCAAGTCCTAAAGTTGCCAGGCAGCATCCCAATCAGGGTGGTACTATTCTTTCTATAAGCCTATGCTTAGCTGTGAAATCCAGAGTAGTGAAGCTGAAGGGGGAGGAAGGCCAGTGATGCTGACTTTATTCCTCTGATTGCATATGACTTAACACTTGGAGGAATGAGAAGATGGCACCAATTTTTGGTCTTTCTTTTTTGTATACATTTCCATTTCTATTGGGAATATATTTGAGCTAGCTGGAGGAGAGTGAGAGGAGCCGAGATCGGGCTGCTCACGTGGCTCCTCAACAGTGCTGGTCTTGTTCAGTGCTGCTTCCCATCTGTGCTGGTTTCAGATCACAGGTTCAGCACAGGAGCAGGCACAGGCTGGTCATCAGTGCCAGGATCTGCCTTTCTGTGGGGCCAAGCTGGGTGGCACAGCCAGCCCAGAGGAGCTGACTTTGGAGATGCTCTTGGTCACGCTTTCCAGGAGTGGCGTGGGGAAGGAAAGACCTTGTGTGCTCAGACAGCATGACAATAAAAGTTATGGCTCTTCCTGAGCTCATTTGCTATGAAACCCTTGTACTTAAATCATGTTTCAGACTCCTTTTCTTGGATTATATACTGAAACCTAGAATATAAAATAGTAAGTTCTCTAAGGGGCTAATAGCAGCTTTGACTCATGTTCTCTTTTTTTCACAACTGGAGTACCACAGCGAAAGAGTTTTTGTGCTTAGCATGGAAATTGATTGCAAAGTGAATGTGAAGAGTTGCCTGCAGAAAACAGTTTTCATAGATCAGCCTTATTTTGATGTAAGAGTTTCTGAGCAGCTGAGGACAGCTGTAAAACACACACAACCACACGAGAGAAAGATGATGGATTTTAGATCACCGTGTCATCACAGGAAGGACTGATTGACGGGAGGCTTGGGCTTGGTACCTCTGGGTTTGTAATCAGGCTTCAGATAAACCAGTACATGCCATATGCTGCAAGATTGGTCAATACCTAAAACTACTTGCTGAGAATATGATTAAGTCAAGATCTGAGTGCACTAAATAGGTCGATGGGCATCAGTGATAAATGAGCTATTTCTTTATTTTGTGTACGTCACCAGCGGTATTGTATGGCAATGCTTACTTGTAGGAACAATTCCTTGGCGGGCTTAGAGCATGTATATCTGTTTTTAACAGGCTAAGCAGTTTGCATCGGATGTAATGGTGAAAAGCCACAGGCAAAGCTCTATTGTTTAGTTGCAGCCATTTCAAAGCATTAAGCCTTCCTCTTGCCCCCAAGTTGTAATGCATCAGTACTTTCAGCAATGGTTAACAGTTCTCTGGTTAAATTATATAGGTTATCGAAATAAGGGATTTTTGTTTTCTTTTGCCATTTAGAGCAACACAACAAACCCTCAAACCATAGTTCCTGCAGAATTGTAGTAATTTTTGGGAAACACAGACTGTGCACTGAGAACACACAAACTGTAATTTCAGGCTCTTTGTTTTCTGTGTAGTCTGTTTACAGAACTAAATCAGCAAAGGATATACTTTTATGTGATGGCCTCTTTGTTCAGAGATTAAACTCCCGGTAGACTGGCTGTACATAGCGCTGACAAGAGCCTCAGATTTTAAGCAGTTGTCAAAACTTCAGTGCAAAGGATGGGGGATGCTGAAGGGGGAGAAGAGATGCGGTTCTACTGGGGTTATCTTTAGGTATCTGTCAGTTTATTCAAGTATTATAATAACTGTTGCCCAAGAGTGTTTGCCAAGATACGCTGAACTTGAATGTATGAAGCCCAAATCCACCCTTCATTCTCCTTTCATTCCTCCAGTTCGGATCAATCACTGCAATGCGCCTCTAGTTCAAAGCTGAATTTTTTTGAACCCTTTAGGTGTGTTTTGAGATCTTATGGTCTAGATGCTGAGCCAGAAGAATCATTTCAGCCACTGCTTGTTATTCTTGGAGCAACGCAGGTGATCAGCCATGATCAGTACAAATCATCACAGCCTCCTGGCCATGCTCTGCTGTGTGGCTGTGCCTTCACAGTAGGAGATGGGTTCTAAAACCCTTTCTGATATGTGTTTAAAAAAAATAGCCCTATAGTTTTTCTTATGCTAATGTATGAGCTATCTTTAGTTCCTTTGGAAGAGTTCCGTAGGCTGGTTAATCTCCCCATATATAAATCTCTTTCATACAATTAAGCCTTTATTTTTTATTCAGATCCCAGTGTAGGAGAGATGGTTTTAGAAACAAATCCTTTTACCTTGTGTTGCATTGAAAGCAAAACCCCTTTTACATGAAAGCAAAAACACAGACGCATTTTTCTGCACAGTTTTGGTTATTATTGCTGTATGGTGTTACAATAAAAGATTCCAGAGAATTATCATCCCCACAAAAACTTTCCAAGAAAGAGATTACTTTCAAGGCTTCCAATCCTGTGAAGTCTTACAGAAAACCAAGTGACAAAAGATGCAGAACCGATGATGAATGCTTGACTCTCTTATGATTACTGGAAATCTTAAGGCCAGAACTTCACCTGGAGTTTAACTATTTCCTTGGAATACCATATTTATGTGCTTTCAGAGATGCAGAATTGCAGAGTTTTACTCAAATGTCAATTCCCAAGTGTTCCAGCTTTATTTATAAATAATCCCACTGATTATTCCCCCTCTTTTCCCCTGAAATGAAGCATAAGATTAGGAAGCACTCCTGGAATGTTTCAGTTATTTTAAAATAGGTTAAACAGCATCAGCAAAAGTTCTGCATCCTTTCCTTTCTTTCCATACAAGTCCTAGAAGGACTTAGAAAGCATTAGAAGTATCTTGGGGCAGTGACCACTTTGTCTTGGACAAAGACTTGTCAGACTTGTTTCTGAAGTACAGGAAGTAATAAAAGTAATCAGTGGATAGCTTGGAGAGTGTTTTCACTCGGCTCAGCTTGCCCTGGTCCCAAGAAAACAGAGGCTGTTAACCTTGTAATCAGACCTTGAGGAGCAGTTTCATATAGCATGCTTGATGTGCTCACTTCTTTGGTTTAAGGCTCATGTAAGGCAAAGGAGGATGATAGATGTAGTAGAAAGAGTGAGGGTTACTTTAGAGGAACACAAACTCAACTTGGCAAGGGGCATGGTAGTCTAGAAAACTGAGAGGAAGAAGAGAACAGTTTGGCAGTCATTGTTCTGGACTTCAGCTGGGCACAGCACAAAAGGCAGCTGCCATCTGTAATCCAGCCTTGGTCTGAGATCATAGCATGTTGATGTATTTTATGTGACATAATACCTCTAGAGGCATCTTAGTGCTAAATGTATAGGTTACATGAATGCAGTTACTGCATCTGTCTTAGCAGTGCTGCTTGTATGTTATGGAAAGCAGATGTACATATGTTTGGTAGCGATTGTGCAAGAGAGCTGGGACTGAAACTGGTAAAGAAAGCAGTTCTTATAGAAGGTGGGATGTTTAAATCTCAAAAGATTGAAAAAGAAAAGGATGTGTATGTGTAAAATAAACCTCGACAAGGCCTGTCATGCTTTTTGTCCCTGAAGGCAGTAATGATGGAAAAATGTGTATCTGGAGCTTGGGAAGCATCTCCAACCTGTCCCCAGTGCACAGGGATGGCTGCAGTCGTCCAATGATTTGGGGCTTTTCTTTCTTTCTTCTGACTTTTTTCTTCACTTTAAGCTTAGACTTCTGTTCCTAGTTTAGAAAACAAACTACAAACCCCTCCAGATTGTTGCAGATCCAACAATTTAAGCATACTTAACTCTGACACAGAATTCCCTCTTGTGCATAATATGAAGGATATGCCTTTGTCTGCAGGAATGCCATGTGAGACAGCAATTCTTAAGTGACCAAGACTTCTATAATACTCTTTCAGTAAAATGACTGCACCACATATGATAGCTGCATAGGGAGTGGTAATTTGAAGCGTGGGAAATGTAGAATAATGTGCTGCAGTAGGAGGCTTTCTAATCGGTACCATATTACCCAATTTTACAATAAAATAGAATAAGTATTTTGAATTATTTGTTCCACCTCCAGAGTCAAAAAAATTAGCAGAAAGTTAATAGAATTTAATGTTTTAGTAACTACAATGCAGTTGGCATCTCCATCCCACTGACAAACATCCTTGTTGGTAGAATGAAGAGATGTGTGTATAGCATCACCAATGTATTAGAGATTCTGAATGCCTGGACTTGGTTGATCCTTCTGTCTTCCAAAATGAATATTCCTTTTTTCCAGGGAACTGGAATTTTTCTAACTTTGCTCTTGTCTCAACCATAATCTTAAAAATCAGTTGCATCTTTACCTGGTTTAATAGTCTGTGTTCTTGCGCAGAGGGGAAAGTTTGGAGATGTAACTTTTCCTAATCACTTCTCCAGCCCCACCTGATTTTGCTTACATGTGAGGCAGAAATAGGAAGCTCCAGGAGGTGTCTGCTTGGCAGCCTTGAGGCTGATGTATTATCTGGCACGGAGAAAGCAGTTATGTGCTTATCTGTCAGTATTCCCTAATGCTGACCATCTGAGTCTGACTCTCTTGGCAACAGCATAACTCCTTTTCCATGTTTTAGCCCTTGTTGCACTTAAGTAAATCACTGTAAGGGTTGGCTGTGAGTATCTGCTGGAAACAAAAGAGAGGAGTCATCAAATGACAGGTTTCCATGAAACAGGAGGTGAATTGAAGTTGAAATCTCATAAGTGTGTCCTCACTAGCTTTGGACATCCAGGGGACAGCAGCAAACTTGTATAGCTGTTTTTGTAGGCAATAGCATGAACCTGATAGGAAGGATGCTAGTGTGTTTTAAGTTGGTCAGTTAAGTGAATTATCATTGGGGGAAGGAAAGGAGAACCATAGGCTTTCTCAGATCAGCTTCCCAGCAGGTGTGGGGACGAAGAGGTGGATGTGTGCATAATGGGCATTACTGGTATGACAAAAGATGCTACTTCCCCACTGAAACCTTGCTCATCTTTAAAGATATTACTGACCACTTCTTCAGTACTACAGACCTGCAGGAAGATATGTTGTTGCAATGCACTGCTTGTTTTAATGATCTTCATGGATGGGCATTTCTTGATTGTCCACCCCTATTGAGGGGGGATGTGGGTCAAAGCCATGTGGATATGGGGTGGAGGGAGAAGAAGGGTCTGCAGTGCATGTGTGTGTGTAATGTAGACCTGCATGTGAAAAATCAAACTGGAGGAGGAAGGAGCCTGGAAGAAGAAGAGGTCCCGATGCAGCATCTGATGTGTATCAGATCTCAGTTTACTGTTAAAGTTCCACAACAAAGGTATTGGAAGGAATCTTTAGGAAAAGCTATTCAGCCAGGCTAAACCTTGAACCCTGTTTCGGAGTATATTGAAGGTATCTTGCTTCCTTAAGGTAACTTGGCTGCTAACTTGGTTCTTTGCACTCTGGGCAGTGGGGAGCTGGTGTTAGTAATTTTAATTCCCTCATTCTTAGCCTGAATCTCTCTTTTTTCCCTGTGTTTTCTTTCCCAGCACAACTAGCTTTGTTGCTTAATGGCAGAAAGGATTTGTTAGCAACGCATTAACATCTCGTCTTTCAGAAGTTACACCCTGTCACAGCGTCATATGCTTGTTGGGGCAAGCTGCACCTCTCTTCTCCCTGCGAGACAAATCCCTTCCCCTCCTTCCAGCTCCTCCATACTACTTGAATGGAGCCTGTGCTGTGCAGCAGCTGAGATACGGTATGTTTATTCAGATACATTTGAGCGAGCGTGTCATCTTTGCTCTCAACTCAAACATAGCTGCGTGGGATTTTAGTGGCACCGGGAATAAGGCTCCCAGTTTGCTTTAACAGTTGTTGTCTCCAGCTCTGCTGTTTAAGTACAGGGTGGCGGGTTGTGCTGTGTGGCAGACTGTGTGTCTGGCACTTCCTCTGCGGAGCTGTGCTTGTTTGGTTTTGTTTTTACACACTGGTGGTGTGCTGCAGGCCTGTCCTAAAATAAAGTGTGTGTGGGGAAAAAGTAAGAGCAGCTAGCCATGGGTGGGACTGAGCTGCAGAGAGCCGCCAGAGGGGAAACAAAGGCGAGTGGTGGTAGCTGAATGCAGTGGGGAGCAGCAAGCATTGCAGTGCTGCTGCTGAGGATGAGCTGCCTGGCAAGTGGTTATCATTAGTTTCACCCAGTGAGTCCAGGTAAGTGGGAACTTAATCTGAGATTCATACACTGACCATTGCTGTGCTGTGTGCTGAAGGTAGGGGGAAGAAATGTGTTCACTGCTTTTATGGCTCTTTTTGTCTCAGTAAAGATGTGTCATTCCTTTCCCTGACTTGTGCAAAAGCATGAAGATAGGCCTGGGAGATGTGTTCTGTTGTCTCAGCTGAGACCTGTACTGTGGAGACAGCAGGGAGAGATGCTGGCTGTTGGAAGTAGGTAGCAGGATGGGTGGCTGCAGCGTGGGACCTGGCTCCTCTTGAGTTTGAGGGTGCAGCCCTTACTTTACGAGCCATATGAAGGAGCAGTAGCTGCGGGCTCAAACCTCTGTGCTGAAGTGCCAGAAATAGCATTTAATGCTTTTTCTTGTTAGTAATTTTTATAGTTGCACTCCAGCCTTTTGAATCTTATTACAAGCTACTTAGAGTCCCCAGCTAACACTCGGGTGTGTTGGCTGTGTTGTAACAGTCCATCTTAAACAACAGTGGGCATACTTTACTCTGCGGTGGAGCTGTTAAGTGCCTTCAATGCTCACTGAGGATGTAGCATGTTACAGGGGAAGAAGGAAGGTTGGAGACTATGGTCTGACCTGGCTCTGTTGTCCTCCGCACCCTTCCCACTACAATGCAGTGGGACCTGGTCCTCACACACATGGATTTTAGGTATGGGCTTCCTTCTACCCATGTGGTTTTGTACCCTTGGGCTGCAAAGTGGTGCTTTTCAGGACTGACAGAAGTAACATGAAAATGGCAAATGAAGCTATTTGCAAACCTTAAAATCCTGGTTCCTTTCTTAGAGGAAGAGTTTTATTTACTTCTTTGGAATGGGAAGGAGGAGATGAAGCTACAGGTATAAACTAGCATTTCCATTTAGAAGAACTCCCTGGTAGACCTAATGCAATATCTGCTGGTGGCAACATCAGCTGTGCTGCTGAGAATTTCCTGTGGCAGCCTGTTCATCCTACTAAAACAAGCAGAAAGTAGATTGGTTTACACAACTAACTGGAGAAAACAGGGAGAAAATGGGATTTCTGTTTCCTGTGTGCTTCATGCAGGATGGTGGCATGTAGTTATAAAACGGTAAACTGTGTTTGGTACTAAAGGGCTGTCAGTGATGCTTCACCAGGATGCTAAGATCATACTTTGGTTACAATGGATTTTGCTGCCAGTTCATCATTGGTGCCTGCTGTCTTCCCCTGCAAAACCTGTCAAAGTACCATTCTGGGTACAGCATGATGGTAGTGCTGGGCCTCTGGAGGTCTCAGGGATGTGCTGCCGGAGTGTGTGTGAATACTGGATGGGGAGCAGGGGGATCTCTGCCTGATGCTATCTCCAGCTGCTCCTCATGGAGCTTCCCAATCCTGTGCCCTGGCGCCATCAAACCCTGAGGACTCTCCCAGATCTGGGGCAGGTGGGAGTAGAAACTCCTGTTGTACTAAAAAGAAGTCTGGAAAGGCTCTAGGTACTGCTTTGCCCAGAGCAGGTGATATCATTGTGCTTCTGGAACACAATGAAAGATCTGGGAGGAGGAGGAGGTGGTGTCTGGCTCCAAGTCTGTAGTAGGTGAATCCTAACACCTGTGTGTAGCCTGCTTTCTTCCTCTGGGGCTAAGGCAGGTGTAAGAGAAGCTCTCAGCAGTAATGCCCATCACCTCAGGCTGGAGGGGCTTGTATTTTAAGGCTGCACATCACATCTATTCCCTGATATCACTGACTCTTGTGCAGGCTTTGCTTGGATCCACGCAACTTGTGCTGTACCCCCTCTAAGCTCTGGGTATCCCAGGGTCAGGCATGATGCTGGTTACCATGTTGTTGTAGGATATGTCCCAGAAAAGGAGAGGCTTATCTGGAGTCAGCTAATCTTAACTGATTTCTTTATCCTGAGTAATTCTGCACATTTGCAACCCGTGCCTTCATTTGTGGAATGTGACAAGCTGTCCCTGAGGCTTGTGATTATAAATTCAGAGGTTAATTCTGTACAGAAGGATAAAGAAGGTGAAAGGTGCTTGTGCATAGGGAGAAAAATCATGGAAAGCTGAAAACAAAGTCAAAACTGTGGTTTTCTTTTGAGGAGCTGGAAAGATCTGCTTGAAATACTTCCTTGTTTAGTGGTCTCATGTGAACTGGCTTTTGTAACGCTAGCTCCAGAGTAAATGATTTTGAGGGCTGCAATTCTGAGTCAAGTGGCACTTCACAACATGGGTCAGGTCTGTAAATAAACATCAAAGCAAGAGGAGGTTTGAACAGGACAGGGCAAAGAAACACCACAGCAAATGTCTGGTGCAAACCTGAAGGCAGGAGTGTACCACTCAATACAGTGTGATATAGGGAGTGACAGCACAGAGAGCGGGGAAAGCAGATAAAGCCTGCTTTGGGGTTGCTCCATGTTCAGGAATTCCACAGATAAAAATCCCTGCCAGGCCCCAGAAAGTTGGCCTGAAAAATGAGCAGAGGAGTGTTCAAGGGAGACCTGAGGCTTTAAAGCAGCTTAAGCTCAGGCAAGATATGCTGATGGGATCCAAGGGGGTGGACTTCATCATTTCATGCAGTTCCTTGACTTCAGCATCTCATTCCTAGTGACTGGCCTTGGTTGTAAGAAATACACTTGTACTTGTGTCTGCCCATGTGTAACTGTTTCTGTTCTGTTTTACTGAGACCCTGTTTTTGCTTGAAACAGTGTTATGCTACATCCTGATGGTCTGCTTAATGAAGGTGTTGGCTAAGGTATGTAGGCTTGTCATCCTACTGTAGTGGGAGGAAGGGTTCAGAGGTGTTTATTGATGGTTCTTTGTGCCCTCCTCAAGCACAAAATGCTCTGAAAGCTTTGCATTTACCACTTGAGTGTGCAATTCTTTCAAGCAAACAATCTCTGCAGCTGATGCTCATGTCCAGGGGGAGGATGGGGAAAGACAGGGAGATTAAATTAAGTTCAAATTTACCACCATCCAGTAATTTCTCAGTACTGATATGATAGTAATCTAACATTAGCAATGGCTCATTACCATAAAGCATAGTTCTTTACGTACAGGACACTTTTCTTACTGGCTAGAACCTCCTGGCATGGTTACAGCTACCTTTGCTGTCTAACTAATACAGTTTACAGTAACAACTTACTGGGATAAATGTGTCCATTCTGAGTGTTTAATGATATTGATTAGCAGAGGATAAAACCAGTTAAGCTGTGTCCCTGATTTTAGTGAAAACCAGGCAGCAAGGCAATAGCCGTTCATTGAAACTATTCCTGTGATTAGGATCCAAATAGTTTGTGTGAGCTGGGCCGGAATGTGCTGGTATTTACCCAAATTCTGAAGAAGACACTTAGCAGAGGAATGTGCTCTGCGTGCTCGCCATTCCGCTGGGAAGCTCTGCATGTAAAGCAAACCTCAAGCAAATATTCGGAGGGCTGGGGGCTTCAGAACAGCTTGTCCTCCATATTCGAGGAAGAACAAGTCATCCTCAACTCTCTTGTCCTCTCTTGAAGCTCCATCCCAACCGATGCTGCTGCTTGGCTGGTTACAATAAACCTCTTTATTTCATTTTAATATGTCTGTGTGAATACCTGATATTCAGAACGGGACTAGGAGAGATGAATTGCTGCTGAAATTGGTAATAACAGAAAGCAAACCTGTCTGACAGCATCTGCCCTGTGATCTTCTGCAAGCAGGTAAAAGAATCCTTAATTAACTTTTTGCAAGGGTGGGGTAGTGTGTTAGTGAAGAATTCATTGTGGAAAGTTACAGCAGGATTTGTTGTTGCCTGGGTTAGAGCAGCCTAATGAATTGCCTTAAATTAGCTCCTAACCTGTAGTAAGTACTGGGCTTAAATTAAAAATGAAAAGCTGTAACGTTTGATGTGGGCAGAAGGGAGGGAGCTGACTGGGAGGGACTTGTTAAAGGTAACACATGAGCATGGTGGCTCCTAACTGTTGCCAGAGCATTTCTGGAAGCTCTTTGTACTGCTCCTGGTTTTGCTTTTCTACCTGCATGAGACACCTCAAAGCTCGTCAGAGACTCTGGTGCAGGCGTGATGTGCATGTCACAGTTGCACAGGTTCCAGGCCAGTTACTCCATGAATGTTTAATCTGACCAGTTAATCTGTATCTGGCCCAAGCCAGAACCAGTTTGAGGCCTTTGATGTTTCAGCTTCTACCTTCCAAAATATTGGAAGTTGTCTATTTGGTGGTTATTTGTGTGCACAGCCATGTCAAACCTGGAGCAGGGGAAGCAGCAGTGTTAAGCTTGTCCTGCATGGTACTGAGGGCTCAGTGCAAGGCTGCCACTTCTAACTGCTGTTGTGGCAGGAACACAGCTCTTCCTCCAGCAGTCCTCAGTCAAACTGTTGTCAAGCTAGACTTGGGTCTTGGATTGCTGCAGGTTACTGCAGTAAAATTGGGTGATGGAAAGTGGGAGGCTATTGTAAAAAGGTAGGTAAATAAATACTTATATTGGGACAAAATTCATGTTGTTCCTGGAGAAAAAGCCTTGAAGGACCATTCTGAGCTGCTGCAGTAATTGGAAATGGGGGCTGCCTCCCAGTAAGGGCTAAGCCATAGATCATCTAGGGCTGCTCTAGTTGTGCCTCTTTGTTTCTAGAAGATTGATCAGCATGTCCCTTTCATGGTCTGGAGTTAGCGGCTGGTCAGGAGGCAACAAGCCTTCCACCATGGGACTAAGTAGTGCATTTCAGTGCATATAGTGATAGCTTGCATAAAACAAGTGTGGGATGGCTTGAGGGCAAGTTTGGAAGAGCAAAGGCAGGGAGTGTTGGGGCACTGAAGTGGGTGTCTCTCTATTGCCTGTGCCCTGATAATGGGTCTGAGCCATTTTTACCTGTGGGACAGAAATAGCGAGACACTCTGCTTCCTAAGGAATCACTGTCACAAAGCAAGTTATTCCTTTTCCCAGATAACAAAACCATGGGGGTGACTTGAATGTGAGGCAACAAGTACCTTTAACTCAATGCTTTTACCTGTGAGGCTTAACAAATTTGTAGTGCTTATGTTTTAGTAAACTCTATGCTGCTCTATTGGTGCACCGTTAAATTTGTGTGCTTCCCATGTTAAATGCTCCTTTTGGCTTGTTCACTGTGAAGGTGCTCAAAACTTTCTATTTCAAGTCTCCAGTGAAGCCTGTAGGAATGATCTGAATGAATTGGGTAGCTCAGTACCCCATCTTCAACAGCAGCCAGTCCCAGCTCCTTCAGGAGCTGATCTTTCAAAGGTCTTGTGTGTGTTGGGATGGTTATTTTCCAGCTTGACTCCCAGTTAGAAACTGGCTCATGTCCAGAAGTATCCAAGTGGCTTTAAGTCCTGGTAAAACTCTATTTACTTAAACCTTGCTCTGAAAAAGGCTGAATCTTCTATGTCTATGCTTTGGAGGTACCAAAATTTCATCCTATTGTGTTTAGCTTGCTGGAGGAACCCAGTCTGAATTGCTGAATTGAGGGAAGGGAAAAAAAGAAGCTGTAACATGAATTAAACATAGTCGGTATTTCTAGAGGCATGATGTCTCAAGTGGTTTTAATCAGCAGTGTTTAAATAGTCCATCATTGCTTAGCAAACAGTTGGCTTACAGAAATACTGGAAAACCAAACTAGGCAATACCCCCGCCAGGATATTCTTATATTCCCAATTTGTTTCCTCTCTGCGTACACAAGCAGGGTGAAAAGGATGCATATGGAGGAGGTGGCATGGGGAGCTCCTCTACATGCGTACAGGGGTGCTTGTTTGAGATGTCAGTCCAGAGAAACAGCTACCTGGCTGCAAAAGGATTTGAGGTACCGCTTCTAGAAACAGCTTTGGGCACCTCCTGCGTTTTGCTGGGTGAACGATTTGGGATTAAGCAAGTTCTGAGCAGGGATTCTGGTTTAAAACAACAGCTGGGCAGAAAGGTGGAAACCCCCCCAAGCTGTATTCTATAAAGATTCATTTAAAGAAGAAAAATTGCCAACATAAACATGGCCGTGTGTTTTTAAAATGCGTGCACAGCTCTGCAGTGTAAACTACTGCTTCTGCCCCTTGTTTTGACAGTCTGTGCACGTAAACCCGGATTCCTTGCAGAGCCATCACGTCAGGCAGGGTACTGTATTTGAGCTTGCACTATCCGGACTGTTCTCCTGCTTGCTTAGAATTAAATGAGAAGATGACAAGTGCTAGAGGAGAGGTGTTACAGGAGGTATGGCACATGATCTCTCTTTCAGTGGCCTTGGAGGTAGCTGCTGTGACACCAGGCAGGCAAGCCCTAGCTTTTGCTTAGGGGTCCTGGCACTTCTAGAGGTGTAACCTGGCCATGGGGAGACAATGGCTGTGTGAGATGGGTGCAGCTCCCCAGATCCAAGTGCAGTAAAGCAGGAGGTTTATTTGAATTGGTGCTGCATGAGATGAATGCAAATAGAGAAGATGGAGAAGGAGGAATTCCCATGTCAGCGTTGAATCGACAAACAGTTGTCCAATGCTGCTCTGTAGTTGCAGTCAATCCCAATCCCAGGTCTGAAAAGCAGACCTAGTGGTTTTGGTCCCCTCCTTCTAAAAGAGGATGTATAAATCTAGGCTCTGGGCCAGGATTAAGCCCTGGACTTGGACAAAATCTTTCACTACCTCAGACAAAAGGCAATTTCTCTTAATAGGCAAACACCTACTGTTGGGGTGTTTGAGATGAGGATGCATAACACAGCCGCTCCATTGGGACTGAACTTAAGTGTGTGCAGGAGCATGCCTATATACAGGAATAACTGCATGTCTGCTCCCAGGAGTTATCATAAATCTGCCAATTCTGCAGGCAGTTGTGTTACACAGGAGACAGTCTTCTTCTGATGTCCCTGTATTTCTGAAAGCTGATTGCTAAATGCCCAATAGTATTAAGTGGAGTATGAATTCTTGAGGCTTTCCAGGTATATTCATAGATTCATAGAATAGTCAGGGTTGGAAAGGACCTTAAGATCATCCAGTTCCAACCCCCCTGCCATGGGCAGGGACACCTCA
>JAOEHY010015730.1:0-19825 GCA_025447955.1 Psilopsiagon aurifrons | reverse complement strand
CTCATGAATGCGTTCAAAAGTATCCTTCTTCATTTCCTGAACCAGGTACTCGGTATGGAGTTCAATGGGGGGGGTGGTGGTGTTAGTTTTATTAATAAGAGGAAGCGTGACCTGGTTTTCCTCTTTTGAACCTCCAATGTGATTGAAATCTTTGATAAATATAAAATAGCTCTTTAACACTCACAAATCTATAGATTTTTATTGAATGGCAAGGCAGTGTATTTTAAAATATAAACCAGCCAGGCTCCAGGATGTGTACAGATACCTGTAAGCAATTAGACTGAGAGATGTCACACGCCAGATAACCCAGCACTGTGAAATAAGAATCACAGTGACACTCGTATGATGGTTAATATTAAAAAGCATTAATACTTTGTCCCCCTGATGCATGTTTTCCTTTTTCCCTTAGAAAAGTTTAAGCTCATTCCAGAGCTTTGATTTGTGTCAACATCAAACCCTTTTGTTATAATTTCACACTAAAAAGCAGAATGTAATGTAGAAATAGGTGTTTGGAATATAGGATTACTGCCTGAAATAGTATACACCGGAGTTTAACCAGCCTTAACCCACACTGAGCATGTGCACCCTCTCTAGAGACTAAATCAATTCTTTGATGGGAATGGTTTTAATATATTTTCACTGAACAGAAAAGCCATAAGACAAAGGATTGTCAGGTAGTGTAGCTGTACTTTGTCTTGTCCTATGGTCTAAAAATGGGATGCTCTGTTGACTGAAAGTGATTGCTTTATAGGAAATGCCTTGTTTTCTGTTTCAAATCTATTTTCAAGTGGAAGAATTAAGTTTTCTGATGTATTTTTGAGTGACCAAAATATTGCATGTGACTACAGTTAATACTATATATTTTCTGTTATATACAAATCATATACAACTATTTATGCTAAAATAAAGCCAAAGATAAAATATTATATAAAACAAAAAACCAGTATTTTTTCTAATTTTAGTTAGAAAAAGTTCTAAACCTTTTCTTAGGCTCTGAAGAGTTTTGTTTTGGAAAAAGCTTGAAGGAAAAAAAATGCTGTAAAGGAAAGAGTTCCTTATAAAGAGAAAATTAAGTTATTTTAATAATAATCATCATAATAATGACAGCTTATAAATCTAGTTCAGTATTTAAGTTATGGATTCATTGTAAAGTTACTTCAGTGTTTTTAATGCCTTTGTAACCGCATGCACTTCTGCTTATGCAGTATGAGACTGTTCAGGTGTATGCACTTTCTTATATTTCAGTTTGAACTCTGAACTGTAAACTTTCTTTACTGTGCATTCCTAATGACATCTAACTTACTCTGTTTAGGAAAGTCCTTTTCTGGGCTTCTGCCTATAATGAACCAATCCATCATCATTCAATCTGATGTTGTGTGCCATGGGATGGACTGATATACTTATTTTAGCAAATACTTGATATTTTTAGGTCATAGAGTTGTGAGATTGTTTCAAATAATAATCTCCTTTTTTTTCCTCTGTGCAAAATAAGCATTGTACAAGCTCTGGAAAGGGAAGAGTGTGTATATGTGTGTGTGTGTGTGTGTGTGTGTGTTCATTGTTGTGTGTACATTATTGTTGCACATACACTTAGAGAATCAATTTATCAAATATTGCATAGATGCAATATGGAAAAAATTTATAAAGCTGTCCTTAATTGCCCTTATTTTGGGGATACAAGCTGAAGTCAGTGATGGTTTTTGAGGGCTATGTTGACTGGGAAAGCTGTCATCTTTCTTGCTAAAATAAGTATAAGAGTGACTTATGTTTGCTGGCCTAAGAAAGGAAAATTTATTTGAAATTTCTATATTACATTTAAATGGGATAATAAATACACTAGTGACAGCTTCAAAGGTGGAAGGGTTTTTTTCTGTACAGTTCTAAGCAGATTTTTCTTCTGCTTGACATTTTTGGAAGGGACTACATTCTTCAAGCAGAGTAAAGCCATAGCACCTTGGAAAAGCTGATTCTTGATTAGTACTATAGCACCAAATGTAATTCCTAGAGTGTGTATTAGACAGCTGTTGCTAATGTGCCCTTTGTCATCCTAATCCTGATAAAAAGGTTGATTTTTATTTCTGAGGACATGGCTCCATTTTCTTTACTAGTTCCTCCTTCTTAAGTATGTCAGAGCAAAGAATGGGACTCTGATATTATTTATATTTTATCTTAGATATTATTCTTTGCTTACATGTTTGCATTTGCTTGTAGTTTTATGTTGAGTTGTAGCAAAATGCTCTCTATAGCTCCAAACAGGAATTCATTTGGAATTGCAAAAAAAAAAAAATCCAAAACAAAACATTAAATTCTTAATTTCAGAAGTGCATTGAAATAAAATGTAGATGGAAAATTGATTCCAAGACTTAATTTGGTTTTTACTTCCAGTCATTTCTGACAAACACACAGTTTAGTTTCCTTTATTTAAAAGAGAAAAGACAGAAAAGAAGAGAAGTAACTTAATAGTCAAGTTTTTATATGTCATTGTTGCCTGGAAATATTTCTTGCTTCTCTGCAGTGCATTGGTGCCTGTATCAGTGTCGTGGAGTCATAAAATTTGTGAGATACGCTCAGTGTTTTCATATCTAAGGTCAGTGTTACTGTGAATCTGTGAGACGTCTGAGTGAAGCTGGGGATGGGGAAGGCAGAGGCAGGGAAATGACCTGACATTTTCCGTGGGTCATTCTAACATTGGATGTAGTTTGTAACATTGGATGTACTTTCCCTGCTGGCACGTGTAATCTACCAATTAATCAAATTAGAAATGTATGATAACAGGTGTAGGTGAAGGTGTGCAATGGTCTCCTACTTTTTGTGCGGAAACAATGGAAGGGTAGATTCCCCATTGCTCTGATTGTAGGTTGAAGAAGAAATTGCAGATTGACCTTCTGTGCTTTTAAGGCCACAGTATAGATTTTATTACATGCCGTTTCTATGAAAGAGGGCCTCTTATAAACATCTTTCCAAGGTGTGTAAACGCACTTTTTCAGTTTCCTAGAGCTCAATATTTTTCTGTCAAAGGGGGAGGAAGATGTAGAAGTGGATTCCCATCTTTAGCTGTTTCCTAGTTTAGAAGACAATATTGGACTCCAACTAACTGCATTTGCTACTAAGTTTTTGGTCCTTTGTTTTGACATCCTCTCAAGGCAAAAAAAGCTCCTATCAGATAGTATCCTGGATGTGACATCTGCAAAAATGAAAACGTGTTTGGTTTTGAAAAGTTACATAGAAGTGTAAATTATGATATATATATGTAAACAATTTACAGTCAATGTCAGCTTTGATGACTTTGTAGGTTCATGGTGGTTTTTTTTTCCAGTAATATTAAAAAAAAAGGGTTTCTTGCAATCAGTGTCTTTTAAAAGAAGTATCATCATGGGGCTGTTTTGTTACCTGGTAGAGAGGCTTCTGAGCTCAACACTAGCTCATAAATGTGGCATGACTTAATGAAGGTGGTGAGTAGCCAAACTCTGAAGTATCAGCTGAGAATGGTCTTTTGTCTTTGAAGGCCCCTGGCACTAGTGCTGAAATTTCAGGATATCATTTGAAAGCTCTTTGCATGGTGAGCTGAGAGCTAGCTTCAAGGCATTCTGCTACAATACTAAAGCAGAAGGTCTATTTCAACAGATACTGGCTCTCCTAACAATATAAAGAAATGATTTGTCATCAGTTGGTTTTGAAAGCTTAGATTACTCTTTTCAAGTCCATAGATTCCTGTATGCAACTGGCCATGCTTCTGTCAAGTCACTCCTGGCAATGGAAGTACATACAGCAATTTTAGTTAGCTAAGGGAGGCCTTTTCACTCTAATTTAGTACTTTCAAGTGCCAGTAAAAGAGCAGTTAAAGGAGAGTCAAACAATGCTGTTTATTTGGCTTTTAAACTTTTGAGATATTTTTAGTCTTCAAGGCTGTTGAAAGCCAGGTTTCTCTATCAGTCCCACTGTCTGACAGAGGACTCTCAGCAGCCTACAGAATTCTGGGTGACATTTATATCTGACACTCTCCCAGGACAGCTGCTTTAGAAAACTTTGTGCATTTACATTCTTGTTTTACATGTTTATTCTACAAAACCCAAGAAAGCATTGTTAATACTGACATCATAGCGTTTAGCTTAAGTTTGGCATAAGAAGGGGGTCAAAGATTAGCCTTTGAGTCTCTGGTGTTGGGGCCAACAATCTCATTAGTGATATAGGGAATGGTTCTAATCAGAAGTAGAATGAAATGTGGCATAATACTTCTTTGGAAGTCATAAAATTATAAATGATTTGGGTTGGAAAGGACCTCAAAGCTGATCCAGCTCCAACCCCCTGCCATGGGCAGGGATGCCTTCCACTAGAGCAGATTGCTCCAAGACCCATCCAGTCAGGCCTTGAACACTGTCAGGGATGGGGCAGTCACAGCTTCTCTGGGCAACTTGTATCAGAAGGGGTCATTCAACTCAGCCACCACTTTCTGATAATGTAGCATTGCTTTCCAAAAGGCCATTGGGAGTTAAAGATGATATACTTTTTTTTTTTTTACTGCACAGCATTCTTCTCCTTTTATTAATGTATCAGGTCTTTCTTCCATGTTCATAACTTTGATAATGCATAATTTTAGGTGACATCAAAGACAATTAAGAAATAGGCATAGTTACATAGATCATGAAAGTATTTATGTGCAAGGTGTTCCATGTGTCTTCATTTAAATACTGAAAAGGATAAATATATTCTATGTACTGTACTAACCAATGATTGTAATGATTTATAGTTTATCTACACATATTTTGGCTTCTGCTGATTATTCGGTCATAAATATGTTAATGCTTAATTTGCATGATTTGTTGCACCATATTTAGATTTGCATTTAATTAATCCCATGTTTCAAAGTTTCTCCTCTTAGATGCCTCAAGAAGCCAAGGGCATTTTCTCCCCTTGACATATAATTTGGCTTCTGGGGTTTTCAGGGAGGATGAATGAGGGCACGGGAAGGGAATTGTAGAATTTAGAAGGGAATTGTTAGTAGCATTGGTAATTGGCCAAAACTGCACAAGTGCTCTGACAGTCGTCCTGCCATTGATGAATTTCTCTAATACTTGGCAAGTACTTCTCAGTCGATGGGTGGCGAGTGGTTGTATTCTCTTCCCTTGTTATTTACCTTATCATTATTATTATTATTGGTGGTAGCAGTGGTGGTTTGTATTATACCTTAGTTACTGGACTGTGCTTATCTCAACCTGTGGGAGTTGCATCCTTTTGATTCTTCTCCCCATCCCTTCGGAAGAGGAGAGAAGAAATGGGGAGGGAGGAGTGAGCGAGCTGCTCTATGATTCTGGGCTGCCGGCTGGGCTTAAACCACGACAGGTATGTAAACAGGACTGGTAGGCTGGATACTCTCTGAACTAAAAGCAGGAAAAGAATTATTTCCGTACGGCTTCCTTAAGATGATAGGAATAAGACTTGATAACCCTGGTTGTGCTTGCGGCCTAATGTTTCACTGCATTTGAATTAGGCATTCAAAGATGCAAAAGCTTTGCAGCAACTTAACAAGATGCTTTTGGCCTAAGTAAACAAAATAAGTGAAAAATGATCTGTGGCAGATTAGTGCTGAATGCTGAGCAATGGCAAAGATTGAGGTAGAATTCATCTCAGCCATTTTGGCATGACTTGAAAACACACCTTAAACATTGTTTCTCTTTTCCAAATGGCTATGTCTGCTGTCTTGGGCTATTTGAATCAACTCTGAAAATGTCATAGTTCCCTACAAAAAACCCTAAAGGGAGTTTCTGGTTGTGGTAATGACGGAATTGACAGAGTTTGCTAATGTAGCTCTCTGTTTTCTCACATCTGCATGTGGCTTTTGGATGAAGGATCATTAAAATAAAGCCAAAAAAAGAAAAAAGGAACCTATGGATTAAACTTCTCTTATGAACTGTGTTTGATTTTAAGTAATCTATAGATTCTTAAAATCGAGTTTATAAATTCATTAACTTATATTCATTTACCTTTTTATATAAGTATTCTTATATCAGTTAATTAAATTGATCAGCTCAACAGTCACCTACTTTCAAAAGCTTCTATGATTTTAAGAGTTAGAAATTCCAGGATAAAAAAGGACTTCTTTATGTATTCAAAATAGAGGTTCCATAATATCTGAAATGAACATCAGAAAAACAAACAGAATAATCCTTTTTGTAAATTCCAATTCTGATGTGAGTTTTTTTTAAGTCGCAGGAGCCAGCTATGAATGCAGTACAAAATCCAACTTAGCAAAATAACATCTGGTTTTGTTTTAGATATGTTGTACTTTTAATATGGACTTTTACCTTTCTGATTAAGTATTTGTACAAGGAGAAGCAGGGTACTTCAAAACCTGAAATTGCTCATATAATTGGTCAAACAGAACATTAGACAAATGTGTTTCGCTATGCATTTCAAATGAGAGTGGAATGGAGTCATGCCATAGTTACTGACATTATAGAACAGCTCTACTGAAATTAGGTCTGAAAATAGTTAGTCTTTTAGGATTCCTTTTGCTTATGTTTGGTTTTCTTTAAATTGTGATAAACACTTCCCCCATACTGAACTGGTGTTAGTTGCATTTGCAATCACAGGAATTTCTGCTATTTATCTGTGTGCTGGTTTGTCCAAGTTTTTGTCTTACAGTCATTGCTCACCTGATAGTGATAGCTGAGAGCATTAAATATTTATTAATGTGAATAATGTCTTTTTTTGCTTCATTTTGTAAGGTCTATTTTATGAAATATATGATCTTGACAGCTTTGTGAAGGAAAAATGCAGATGTGCTCCCCTTAGGAGTGGCTGCAGGAGGAGCGGGGTCCTGGCGCTATGCTTTGCTTTATTCATTGTGCTGCTTTGTATAATTGCATACTGAGCTCAGGGAACTGGTATGTCCGAAAGTTAAACAGAAAAAATCCCCCACGAAGGTGTCTGAGAGACCTATTTCAGGGCCCTGCTTGATGTCCACTAGCACAGCTTCAAGTGCCAGCACAAGGCTGAGAGCAGAAGCGTGTGACAGGGAACACATCTCAGAAGATAGCATTGCAGCAGCTTCTTTCAAGGGTAGTCACACTTAAGGTGCAATCCGATGTGTGTGTTTCCACTTTGACAACACCACAGTGCTTGGGGAGCCTCTCTGTGCTAATTGCAGAAACTTGCATAGAGCTCTTTGCTACCTTGAAGAACTCATGAAAAATGTGCCTAGGAAATTGAGAGTTTTGGGGACACCTTATTCCCTTTTCCTTTCTGTTCTCACTTTCTGTCCAGCAGACATATCTGGGTTCTCTCAAATGTATGCATCTTGTAGTCATTAGTGTATAGATGTTGCTTGTCACAGCTCTGTGAGGCAGCAGTCAGGCAGACTGACTCAAAAAGGCAAATGATATTTTGTAAGAAACTCCTCAAAAATCTTATCTAGGTATTCAAATAAGAAGGCAGTAAAAAAATCAGGGCTCTGGTCTCATGCTGTCTTTGGGGCTGATGCTGTCACATTTGATACTATGATCTGAATGGTCTTTGGCCTTTGTACACCAATAGCTTGCTCAAGCACAGATTTAGAAGCAGGTGCTGGAAGCCCCTATTGTTTTATTTTCCAACACTTCTCAAACACAGCTTTTTTATGCAGTGTTAGTAAGAAATAGTTATGTAGCACTGAAATATATATTTTCCAGGAATAAGGCTTTGGCTCTGTGCAGCAGTTTTCTTCACTACATCGTGATATTTCTGTTCTATCAGTAAAATATCTCCTATGACATGAATTCTTTCCCATTTTTTAATTCTGTGTGTGAAAATGCAAAAAAGATTAACACTGAGTACACACATTTATGGCGCACAAAACCTTTATACATTCATGTTTTAGTGCATGCAATGTTTTAATACATTTACAGATAAATTATTAAGTTTTATGCAGCTATTCACAAACCGAAGCAGGATAGATGTTTGGGTCATTTTTAATAATGATGGGTAAAGTAAGGATTTTTTTAATGATGGGTAAAGTAAGCTTATTAATGGTTTTCTGGTAACTCATCCTGGTAACTCATTCATTTCATATTAAATACATAAAAACTTTTGCTTAATGGTATTCAGTAATTGATAGCTCTATGTCCTTAGTGCCCATTGACTTAATTTTTCAGAAACAGTGCCAGGGGGCTAACTATGGGTAGAAGTTGTGTGCTGGTGAATGAACAGTAACAACTGGCTAGAGATGTCGTCCTGCAAAATCTGGGAAGGAGATTAGAAAGTGATGGGAGAAGGGGGTGTCACATCTGTGTACTTTCAAGGAGTCTTAATTTTCAGAAATAGTTAGGCATAGGTTGCTATGATTAGCATGTAGATGTCTTCTATGTAATAAGCAAAGTTATGATATACTGCAGGTGTCTCTGGGCCACTTAGTTATTGGCTTGCTCAGCTGTTGCAAGTATAAAAGTGGGAGCAATCTGATCACTTCTGCAGGCATAAATCTGCAAAAATCCTGCCTTTTGTATTTCTTTTTTTCTTTGAGTTGTCATGGCAGTATTCTCAGTGGATCTTCTGGGTTTACTGAGATGCATTTAAGTCTGCATAGTCAGCACAAACTCAGAAGTCATACATTACTCTCTAAATAATTCGTGCTGAAACTTGAGGTTATCACTCCTAGATTTTTTGATTTTAAGCACTGGTTACTGTCTATTAGCTAAACTAGTCTGTGTACCAAGATATAAAACATTTTGTTATCATCTGGGTAATACAGAAAGAATGAACCAGCTCTTTGTAGTGAATAAAAATGCAGAATTGCAGAAATATTTTGCTGAATGGCCAAAAACCTAAAAGCTCTTCGAATTTCATAATTCTTGGGTCTTTGTGTCTTCTGATGGTAGCTCTTGTCATGCACAACCAAAAGGTTGCCTTTCGCTCATTTTATGTAGCGTCCTTTCAAAACACATTTCAGTACTGGGGAAATTAAAACTGTTTTCCTTCTCACCTTTGCCTCTTTCTTTCTTCTTTTTGAAGACCCCCATTACTTCTGTGTATTTTTTTTTTCCATACCTCATTTATATTTTCACATTTTTGAATTGCTGCCAAAACAGTAGTGACTTTACTGGGTTTACCTGTATGCTCTTTGTCATATTTCCAGATGGAAGTCTTTATCCTTGCGGTTCATTTGACAGGATTTGTCCTCAGGTGATAACAACTTTAATGCACTTTCTGCCAGTTTCTGTTTCATCATGTTACCTCTTGCACTTGAGGGTTCAGCAAATCTTACAAGACAGCAAAATGCAAAAGGGAACAGAATTGCCACATCAAAAACATTTGGTGGCAGAAGGATGAAGGGTAGAGTAGCTTGGTTTTGTTTTTATTAATAGCGATAGCGATAATAAACCCACCAGAAATCCCTGTGAAACCTGAAGTATTAGGTGATCCTCAGCAAGCAGCCAGGGGCAGCAGGAAAGGTGATCAAGGCAAAATTGATGCTGTTTGAGTTTTCTCCAGATGTCATGTGCCTTATGTCATGACATTGCTTCAAGTGCCTCAGAAAGAACAGCTATGTGATTCTTTTGTTCTTTTGTTTTCTGATACATTTGTGAGTTCAACATTCATTCAATTTCTGACTGAAAAGGCTGAGCCAGGGATTTCATACATTGTACCTAAAACTTTGTTCATTGTGCATAAAACAGAGGGAAAACTTTGCTTTTTCAACCTCTTTATCATAGCTTAGTCCTATAGGCAACAGCTAGACTGGACCAACCTGTACTATTTGTTGAAGTCATCTAATTTTTGCCTGGTTTATGCTGGTTTTTGGCTGACCCATCTATGTGGAAGGGTATCTGGAATCTGTTCTCCATTGGACCTTCAAAGGCCTTTGCTGCATGTGGCAACCATAGAGGTGTGGCGTCACGGCCAGTCCCCTTGCAGGGCATCTCAGTGACTTCCTGGATCCCTGAGCATATGTTGATAAGATTTCCATGTTTTTGAGGGTAGTGGTTCTTCATGTTACTGAAGAAAGCTTTGCAGTGGGTAATGAGGTCTTTGCTGAAGTGGATCACTTTGCTCATTCAATCTATGAGAAACTTCAGCTAAAGGAAGGGCTGTACTCCTGGGGTGATGGATATAGTAGCTTGGGAGTACAAAGCAGTTATTCAATCAACACTACTTTTTCAAGCCTTTCCATCAATACAGGACGGTCAATTCAGTTTGAGCTGACCTTGTTGCTGGAATGTTGTGCTAACCTGGACAAATCAGTTTAACCAGTTCTTGCACTACTGTATCGGTAAAATTGGAATAAGAGGAGAAAATACTGAAAATGGAACAATGAAACAATGACAAGAAGTCATTAAAGAGCTGAAACTTCTTAAACAACATTTTTCTTCAGGGACTACAAAAAAACAGAAGCTCAAAAAGAAGCCATGCCAGTAGAGAGGAAAGTGAAAACTTTGTGGACCACAGTTCAGCACAGTGCTTAACAGTGTTCTGTAAGCACACTGAAACAGTCTATGTCAGTGGGATTGCGTTACTGGCAATGCCTTGAATGCTGAAATCAATCTAAAAGTTAAGCACCCTGCCGAACTGGGATCAATGTAACAGTAAAAGTCTAACCAGTAACTAGATTGACTGATTAGATGGGGTTTTTAGTTCATCTTATTGTCTTTTCCATTTCTATGCAAAAGTAAAGAAAAAGAAGGGGGGGGAAAATCAATCCCATATGTAAATTGTCAGGATTGAAAAAATAAATAAGATGTTTTCAAAGTTGAATGTATCAAATACACAGAAAGTGCTACTTGCATTTAATTATAATTGAAATTACGTTAATAAAATTGGCAGACGAGAGGAGGAAAGAAAATTATACTTCTGTAGACTTCTTGCACTCAGATTCAGTTTGAAGACCACAGAAGTCAATTTTAATTGCTGTAATTACTGATCTTTAACTACTGCAGCACTAGTGGGAGAAGTTAGTGAAGCAGAATTTCAGCTGATCTGAAAGTATTATGAAGCAGTATTACTGCCTGTGATTATGGGATGCAAAAGTTCAGGTATCATGATGCAACTTATCAATCACTCTACTATTCTTACTTCCCTTTGATTGAAAAATTAATAAGAACAACCACCAAAACCCTGCAGATTTACACAGCACATGCATTTCTGCAGCCACAAATAAATACACCTGTATGCAAAATTGCATGGCTATATTGTTTTAATTCTTCTAATGTAAAAACCTTACAAAGTGAATCACTTATTTATCGCTATCATTTGTTCTTAATGTCTTAGAGGCTTATAAAGAAACCATTGGCAACACTCCAATGGAACTTTATAGAAGCTATTCTCTACTGAAATTTACTTTAAAAATGAAACATTTTAATGTTTCATAAGAAGGCATTAATCCAGTTGGAGAGATGTAAAAGGGTGAGGTATAGTTAAGTGATTTCTAAAATCCTTTGCTGGAGACATAGTGGTGTATTCCCAGCTGATCTGTTACATCAAACTGAATCATAGAATGCCAGGTTGAAAGAGACCTCAATGATCTTCTGTTACAAACTGTCTTTGCAAAAGCACAGTATAGAGAAGATGTCCCAGCATTTCTCAAAGATTGAGAGCAACCTTGCACCAATGTTAGCCAGTTGTCCTAACACCCTTGGGTGGATATTTTCAGGGCCCATTGATCTGTAGAGTATACAGTCAGAAACACTGGTTTTAACTCTGAGGTGAGTGCCCACCATGATCCTGCTAGAGAGCTAGAGCACTTTCCTGGGCTGTGGATCTATAAGCAGGTACAGGCTCCTTCCTGCATGCTTCTGGTGGCTTACACTCCTTAGGGGCATTTGTATCTCCCACACTTGCCCTGGCAATGCCCAAGCTCCATCAGCCAGGTAAATTATAAAAGATAATCTTGCTGGTTGAATTATTGAACATTTACTTGATTTACAATAGCAGTACTCATTTTCATAGAAATAAATATGTATTATAAATGGTATTACACATATAAGGCAAAAAGGAATCTGGAATACTATCTTTCCTATAAAATATAGCTAATATGAGCTAATATGTGTGAGCTTTTATTTGATGCAGTTCTTTGTTCATGTTCTGCCATCACTGTCTTGACCTGAGGTATTACATGTCTGTACTGGTTTTTCAGAGATACTGGAAAACCTTCAAGTGTTCTATGAGACTGCTTTTTAAATATGAAAGTCTCCTGAAATATGTGCTTTAATTGAAGGTATGGTACATCAAGTTGTGGTGAGTTGGCCCCAGATGGCAGCCAAGCAGCCACAGAACCACTTGCTCACTGCCCATGCAGCAGGGCTGTGGAGAAAATAAGAAGAATGGGAATGAGAAAGATCACAAAATGAAATACAAATAGGGAAGTTGCTCACCAATTACTGTCACAGGCAAAACAGACTCAACCTGGGGAATTCAACTTAATTGATTAACAATTAACTAAAATATTTAATTACTGAATTAGGCATTGCAAGAGAAAAAAAGGGACAAAACATCTCCACCTGCTTTCCCAGGCTCAGCTTCACTTCAGACACTTCCCTTCCCTCCTTGATATCGCTGCAGGTTACACTCAGTCCCTTCGGTGAGGCGGTATAGGAGGTTGGGGTCAGGACGAAGCAGTTTTTTCTCTACTGCTTCTTTCTTCTCATGCTTTTCTTTGACTGTTGCTTCCTTCTTACTTATTTCCTCCTCAGCAGTGTGGGTCCACCGTGGCCGTAGTCCCTCAGGAGTAGTACCTACTCGAGCATGAGCTTATCCATCAGCTGCAGTGCCTTTAGAGGGGTGCCTTCTCTGCCATGCAGTACCTCCTACTGCTCTGGTCTTCTTGTTTTCTCATTCTCTCCTTCTCAGCATTTTCCTTCCTTTATTAAATATGTTTTCATAGAGGTGCCACCAGCTTGTCTGATGGCCTCAGCTGTGTCTGTCATCTCATGTGTGTGGATCTCTCGAATTTATAGGACAAGTTACTCTGTAAATCAAACCTTATTTTATGAGCTCATTGAGAAATACAACAAACTACTTGTAAGAGTTTTCGAAGCAAGGAATCCATTTTATATCCTAGAAAGGAAGAGTTTCATCGTTAGCTACTTGAAGAAATTGATAATTATTTATGGTCCTACTTTTAAGTCTTTCATTTTTCTGAGCAGCAAATGGTACTGGTCATGTTCTGAGTGACATAACTGTAGACATAAGGTCTATTCAAGCCACTGAATACTAAATGATGTACTAAATGTTTCTGGAAGGAGTTTTAAAAGAAAGGAAGATATCTGCTCCTTGGTATATGCAGTTGACATATTCCAGAATTTCCACTTAATTAACATGTTCGGTTGGTTAGTCAGGTATTTTCTCAACTATGCTTTGCAGGTTTATTGCATTTTAGTCAGTACTCTGAAGTATTTTTGCACCATTCAAATTAGTGTAGAATTTTCTCATTAACCAAAGCAATAGTATGCACAGGAGTGGAGGAGAGCAGCAGCTCTCAATCTCCCTTTCTTCATCTCCTCTGCCAAACTACACTGGTTTTGTTGCAGGATCTTCTTTGGGTCTTTTCAGAAATAGGTTTGCTTGGGGAAAAACATGCAGTTTTTACCTTAGGCTGTCTACCTTCTTTTTCTTTGAAAAATTTCTTAAGAAACAGCTCATCAGAAATGTACTTTGTACAAATGCTACATTGTGAAAGGCTTTCATGTTTGTTTGAAAGAAAATATTTGGCTCTGAATCAGGCAAAACTTTAGGATTTTTTGATGTTTCTTCTTATTTATTTTTTTATCAGTATAGTTGCTGAACTTTGCTTGATTTTTTCAAATATTTTTGATCCTCTGACATTACTTTTTAGTGAATTCTGATCATGAGTATTTGGAGTCCTAAAATGAAGTGTTACTAGTAGACAAAACCAAAAGGTTTAATACCCAGGGAAGGATATAATGTTTAAGGCCACTTATTTCCCACTGTTGTCCCTGGTACTACGTAGGTTTCAATCTCTCTCCTCTTATACCTTCTTCTCTTCTCAAATAATTACTTCCTACTTCCTTTTGGAAATCTGTTTTTATGAGAAGTTGAGGAATTTGGGAATATAAAAGTTATTTCCAGTATTTCAACTTTCATACCTGATATTTCCATTTCAACTCTGACATTTGGATTTACTGTAGAGCTTTGGCATAGGCTGATATCCAGTTCCAGAAAATCTGTGTAGCGCCAGTCTTTGTGTAAATTGTCTGAGCAGACAGCTCACATGTATGCTATACCCTCCTCCCAAAATATGCCATCACTACAATGCCGAACTTATTGAAATCTTCAAGATTCTTTGAATTTTACTATAGGTAAAACAAACACTGTCCACTGATGGATGGGATTCCTGTCATTTCTTCAGTATGATAATGCTACTCATAAGTTCAGGGAAAATAAACTTAATAGGTATAGAGAATTGTGCAATATCCCTTTGGCAATGGAGGCCAGAATAGCATTCTTTGGGAGAGATAAGAAATTATCTTTCACTGTCCTGTAGTTGTTAGGGTAGTTTTCTCACATTTAGTCACATTAAACACATCTTTGTAGGTTGATCCTTACATTTGTCACTGAAAGACCTTGCAACACTTTTTCTCATGGCATTTCTGTATTCAGTACCTTTCCAATTTTAACTTTTTTCATACTAATAATTTGGCTGTGGTTTTAAGGGTGTCTGAGAAGTAGGTGCTTGCTGCATTGGAATATAAATATAGGGACATCTCTGGACTAGCACTTAGAAAAAACAGCTGTAAATAATTTAATCCTAAGTAACATAAAAGGATTATTTTAATTTTCACAAAACTATTTTCACTTCTGAACAGTGGAAGTCCATCTAGTTCTACAGTTGCAAAATTATCCCTAAGTGAAGCAGCTGTCTCAGCTCTAATCTTCCTCTCCTATCCTTCCAATGAGGCTTTTTGATTAACTTTTTATTCTTAGGATAGTAATTTGTAGCCAGGATCTAATTAAGAACTTTATGTAACACAGCCAAAGTCCTCCTTTTGCAAGTCTGTCTCACCTCAGTCCTACTAATCTTGCAGCTTTCAGTATGGAGCATTCTGAAATGTCTGATATTTCAAGTTATCTCTACTGGTTGAAAACAATTTCAGCTATTGAGAATCGGGAACAAGATTCATTTGATTCTTTTGTCCTGGTAAGGAAAATTGTAGCAGCTCTGAAAGAAGGAATGCTTTTAAAATTTAAATTCTGAGGGTTGTTTCTTTAAGGGGAGTAGGGGGAAATGACTTAAACTGAATTTCTCTGTTGAGCTGTGTGAGCTCGGACCTCTTACCGTAGATGATCTGTGTTTCTTACTGATGAGGGGATAAGTGGGTGATTTCTGGGTAGAAAATTCATAATTCTATATATCTGAAATTAAAAGATAGTGCCACCATTTCTACTTTTAAATAATGAAAAAGGAAAGAGATAGTTACATTACATATTATTCTTATTTCCAGAAAATCGCATAATTGAGATATGTCATTTAAATGAAGAGTATTTATTAACTTTATTTCATAATTATAAATTCAATATTTGGGTATTACTGCTTATCACCAAATTCCATACATCAATATGATGTTTATTGTCTATAAAATAAAAGAGTTAATTTGACTTATCTCTTCTATGTTTGCATCAATATAAGTTACTAATTTTAATACTATTTTAAGTATTTTAAAAGCCATATTGTTTATTTTAGTGTCATTTGCACTGGAAGTATTTATTTTCCCATATGCAGTAGCAGATGCAGGATGATGCTTTTGGTGACCAGATTAGGTAAGACAGAGTATGCTTGAGAGGAAAGAAAAGAATATATTGCTTTCTTCCATGTATCTTCATTTCATCTGAAATATAATTAGACAGGGTGTCTTTAAATGGAAATACACTGATATTTGAGGTACAAAAGGGACATATATCTGAATTGATAAGTGTATTATTAACAATCTGGAGAAAAATTATTTAGGTACTAACTGTATCAACACAGTATTGACCTAAAAAGTGAGCAAAAGTAAGCGCCTTCAATAACAGATAGGATGATGGCAAGTGATGCTTGGGTCCTTGTTTGTGTATGAGTAGAGACCTCATACTACAATCAAAGAAGATATTTCAAAATGTGTCACAAAGCATATAGTAAGATGTGAAGGATGGACTGACTTTAACTTGATTTCTCCTTGTTATAGTTGCCCTAAAAAACCTGGTGCTTCCTGCAGATTCTGTGTTCTTCTTGCTGTAATATTTTCTATGTCATTTTTCTCCCGTTCCTCTGAAGCACACGATGTTCCCATTTCTTGTCCTCCAGCCAAACATTTATTTAGTATCAGGGTCAGGTCTGCAGTGGGGTTTTTATGTGTTAGTGCTCAGAATTGGTGCACCTGCCTGTGAAGTTGGTTAGCTTTTGTAAAGGACCGACAGATAAAGTGTTAATTTTCCCCAGACGTCCTATGGCGAAAGTCAAGATTTACAACAGGAGAATGGTAAAAGTCATATTTCTACCAGGCATCATGATTTAGCGGATGAGGGGGATATGTTGAAAATTGTTCATTTCATTTGAAGAGTGGAATTGGTGCCTGAAAAACAGGGCAGGGGGAGAATGGATCTGTCCAAAGGGCTCTTTGGTAAAGGTTACCTCGTGTCAATGTCAATTGCATGAGATAGATGTTGAGTTGTTTTTAGAGGTTGAAGCACTGTTGTACAGGTGCAAGGGAAATCTGAGTTCCTAAAGCTGAATGTTTTCAGGACTGATTCTTTGATTCCTATTCTGTGTCCTATACTTTACCTACATCTTGCCTTAAGCAGTCAGCTGCATTTGTGTTACTAAATGCTATGCTTAGTCGTTTTCCTGATATTCTCTCCTAGCACATGATGAAAAGTGCATAACTTCCAGTCCTTGCTTCGTCAGGAAATACTTTCTTTTTCTTTCCCAACAGCGATCAAAGCTTATTTCTGAAAGTCCTCTTCTGGAACTCTTCCATTTAAATCAGAGAAATAAAACACTGTCATATCAAAGACAGACATCCAGGAGCTGATTATTATTTCTGTTGATATTATTATAGAGAGGCTGCTTGACATTAAGAACCATTTACTGTTCCAGTGTTTTGGGGGATCATGTAAGTGCATGAAAGGTTGTTGTGACATTTGAAATTCCCCCAATTGATCTGCAAACCCATCTTCGCAGTCTTGATAGATCAGTTCTGACAGTTTTTAGGTTTTATGTCTCTGTGATTATTACATTCGTTGTTCAATACAGTGGCAGTCAGAGGTCAGTGTTGTCTCTGTGTACAAGGAAGGTTGTTTCATTTTGTGGGATAAGTTTTACAGATTCACACAGTAAATCTACAGAGACCAGAACTTAGTTCTGCCCAGGTCACTGTTATTAACATATACAAATGGTAACATCCTAAATATTTGTGGTTTACAACCTGAAAATATGTCTTAAAACCAGTAACTGAAAGATATACTCTAAGAATGATCTTATTTCAAAGTGGTACTTTGTGTTACTTTTTGTGGCTCAGTAAAAGTGCCATGTTGCTTCCTGCTAGATAAGTCACTGTTAAAATTGCCTCCATCTATTTTAATTCAGTTTAAGATAATGATTTTTTACTCAGGGTTTCTGCATCCTTTTCTAGCCAAAACAACACTGTTTAGAAATGTCAGAATGCTTAAAATATAAAGATGGGGAACGACCTCACAGGTTATGATGCCCATCTGCCAGAATGTTGGTGCTGCCTACAGTATGTAGTTTAGTGCTTAGTTTAAGTGTATACAAAGAGTTTTAGGCAGCAAGACTTCTGTCGCTCCTCTAGGGAGATTATACTGTAGTTTGATGAATTTGACACACAGTTGTAGCAGTGTATAAAATGTGTTTGTCTGCCTTTGGCATGAAATGTAAAAATATTCCCATGTTAAAAATAGCAAAATATTTATTGAAAAGCAGGCCAACTCTGATTTTACTGATCTGAAGGTTTCTCGGCATCCTTCCTAACATCAAAAATATTTTCCTGACATTTCTTCCTTTGTTTTTAATCGATATCCTGAACTCTGTCTTTTTAGGATTGATAAGCTATTGCACCCCTAATCTAAATTTGTTAGGTTCACTAGGATGCCGTTCGCTTGATTATTCCTTGACAGGAATCGCCTTAATTTCTTTGAGGCCCTAATTTTGATTTAAGGTGTGTTTTTAAGGTCCTCTACAAGTTCCCTGGGAGATTGTCACTGTTGCTGTACCCTCCAGTCATGTTGTTTCTGCTTCTCGGATTTATAATGGCCTCAGGCACTTTCTTTACTTAAGCAATGGTACATTGTAGAGCTGTTTTTATGGTGCTGTTACTATTCATCTCAGGTTCAGCCTCTTTACGTGGTTTCATTATTCTACAAGCCTGTAGTCCCATGTTGTTCTTTGTGGTTTGAACTTTTTTTCTAAATGCTATTTCTAAGAATTAAGGAGTTGGCAGCATCTTAATAGGTTATATGTTAGAAGAAGAAGGCATAGCTTTGATTCTCTGTGGAAAGCTCCTCAATGAACAATAATCAGTTGTCACTTTATGTGTTTCCATTTTTACACAATAATGTGATTTTACTTGTGGCTGCAGCACTGTTTCCACTTTCTCTTTGTTGCTTCTGCTACTCAAGTTGACATTTTCTTTTATAACCAAAGACCTTGCTCTTTTACTTTCTCCTGCTGGTCCAGACTCACCTCCAATAAATGATTTGTAGATTTATCAGAAAATAGGATGAGTAAATAAAAGATACTGAACAAATATCTGTTCTGCAGTGGAATTTCAGAGGAATAGTGGTGCTGAATGCAAAGCAGACTTGACTTTAACTGTATTGCCAGCTAAGATTTTGCTTTCTGTGACTACCTGGAAGGAGGATGGAGCCAGGAGGTGGTTGGTCTCATCTCTCAAGTAACAAGTGATAAGAAAAGAGGAAACAGCCTCAAGCTGCACCAGGGGAGGTTTAGGTTGGAGATTAGGAACAATTCCTTCCCCAAAAGTGCTCAGGCATTGTAACAGGCTGCCCAGAGGAGTGCTGGAGTCGCGATCCCTGGAAGTGCTCACACCTGGCACAGATGAGTCCCTCCGAGACATGGGTTAGTGGTGGCCTTGGCAGTGCTAGGGGACAACTGGACTTGATGATCTTAAAGGTCTTTTCCACCCCAGCTGATGCTATGATTCATTCTCTGTGATATCATTTAATTTTTGAGTATTGAGAAATAGAGATGACAATGGGTTAAACATTTAGGGAAAACAGCACTTTGCCAGGCTGAACTTCACTCCAGACTCCTGGTGACCACTGCAGGTCACACTCAGTCGGTGAAGCGAGCCGAGAGTGGCACAGAGAGTTGGCTTCAGGGTGTAGTGTTTTCTCTCTCCTTCTCCTTTATCCTCACTCTTCCTTATTAACTGCTTGTTTTTCTCCAGCACAGCTCCTCTACAGGCTGCAGTGCCTTCAGGGTGTTCCTTGCTCCTCCATCGAGCCCCAAGGCCGGCCTTTTCACAGGGACCTTGCTGGTCCAGAGGCACCACCAGCTTTGCTGATGGGCTGTGTCCTGTGATGGGTCTGACTTTGAGATGGCCGGAACCTGCTGTGTCTGTCACATAGCAGCCCCGACCCCTCCTCACAGACCTGCCCGTGTAACCCCTGCTGCCAAAACCTCGATGTTTGTGACAACTACAAGGAGAAAGGCAGGTATAAAGGAGCGTGCTCAGCTCTGGGGCAACAACATAAGAAGGACATGGGCATTCTTGAGCAAGTCCAGAGGAGGCCATGGAGATGCTGCCAGGGCTGGAGCAGCTCTGCTCTGGAGCCAGGCTGAGAGAGCGGGGCTGGGGCAGCCTGGAGGAGAGAAGGCTCCTGA